>JZKD02S1663770.1:129155-142404 GCA_000966675.3 Picea glauca
AATGAATCATTATTGATCACTTTTTACCATTTTTAATCACAACATGTAGACATAAAATTATAAACAATTCCATTCGCTTATGACTGCATTTAACATATAGTGAACATATAACCATAAATAGTGTCATTCAATAATGCATCACATCATACATAACGCATAAGATATTTTTACGTGGAAACCCAAATGGGAGAAAACCACTTCTTTCTTATATATTAGAATATTACATTCATAAGAAGCACCAACTTCCAAAATTCTCTAGCACCAACTGAAAGGAGGCACCAACCCCCTGATTTACCAGCTCCAACATAAAGGAAGCTACAACTCCCTATATTTTCTATCTCAAACCCCCTAATTTATAGGCTCCAACGTGGAGAAATATATGACTCCCTATATTCTCTAGAACCAACTAGAAGGAGGCTCCAACCCCCTTTCCTTTCCCCTTCCTTCCTTCCTTAAATATAAATGGAGACTCAACCTTTCACTATTATTGTCACTGTCACTGATACTGATACATCATCATCAACCTGTCATTGTTACTGTCACAGATTTTGATACATCATCATCATCATAAAAACCAAATTCATTCACATAAAACATATGCTAACATCACCAAGAACATCTCTCAAATAATATGCCCAACATCACCAATATATGCCTCAAACCATGTACCAATCATGTGCCAAAATATTCCTCAAGCATGTGCCATAACATCCATGATAACCATGTACCAAAGATATACCTCAAATCATATGCCCAAAATAAACAACATATGTCTCTATCCATGTGTCAAAGATTCAATCATATACAATAACATCAATATATAACCCTTAAAACACATATAAAGACATACCTTTAATCATGTAAAAACCCGGTGCATAAGATCACAGACCAACAGACCTTCCTCAACTTATACATCAAGAAGATAACATCTTCATCAACCTTTCCTTTAGCCTTACTAGACAAAACTGGGAAATTGGTGGTGCCTCACTTGACAAGTGTTGTGCAAATTACGGGGGCCTCACTTGACACTTTATATCTGACCCATGAGAGCCTGCTCAATTAGGGTTTTCATATAACCCTTCTCCCATCTGCGACTCCGAGACCTTTATCCTTCACATTCCTTTTCTCCCTCAGATTTGTTATCTTAGACTCACTAAGAGATCACATACTTGCTTGATTGCTTGATGAAAATGAGAGTCTCTTGATGGAGTATTTATAATTTTTCAAGTACCTCCTTTACTTGACTTTAGGGTCGATCTATAACTTCTTGACCTTAGATTCAGGGTTTCTTGACCATACTTCTTTGGGGCTTCATCTTTAAGAGGGAATAACTCCTCAACCATGAGGAACTACATGGTGTGCCACCTACCATTGGAAACGACATGACAAGGAATATCCATCTATGAGGGTTTTGCATGTATTTGCAATGTCCTTCATACTATTTCTCTCCAATCAACTTCAGGATTCATGACCACATCTTTGGGTCTTCTTAACCACTTAGCCATATTTCCAAGGCTTCTTGTAGACTTCTTCAAAGCATCTTCCCATGAGTTCCATACTTAAAGCTACACCATAAGGGGACCACTTTGGAGACTTATTCAAATACACCCATCACTTCTAGAAGCTTCCAAAATTACTACGAGGCTTCTTCTAGAGTTGACATCAATGAAAAAAAAAATTCCATCAATCTCCCCCTTTGACATTATTGGCAACACTCATGCTCCCCCTGTCTTCATGCACTCCCCTATCTTCATGATTTTTTTCTCTCTCCCCCTTTGACATCAAAGGAAAAGGGTAACTTCCCCTGAAAATTTCTCTCCCCCTGTCTTCTTTGCAAAATGTTGTGTAGATCACTGTGGGGTAGAAACTATTCTAAGTTTCTATCGAATATACTCAAATGTCTCTCTTAGGAGAGGTTTGGTAAACATATTTGCAATATGTTTTTTTGTCCCAATGTACTCCAACTTGATATTATTTTATGTAACTTCTTCCCGTAGAAATTCAAACTTAATCGGAATATGTTTGGTCTTGGAATGCATCACTGGATTCTTGGAGATGCTTATAGAACTAGTATTGTCAAAGAATATTGAGATGGTCTCATCATATTTTACTTGTATTTCTTGCAGGGTTTGTTTCATCTAGAGGAATTGAGTACAACATGTTGCTACTGCAATATATTTTGCTCCTGATGTAGACAATGATAATGAGGACTTCTTCTTACTTAACCAAGATACCATAAAATCACCCAAGTATAAGGTTTCTCTACTAGTACTTCTTCTATCATCAATGCTTCATACTTAATCTACATCTATGTAGGCGACCATAGTCAACTCATTCTATTTCAGATACCACATTCCAAACTCTATTTTTCCTTTGAGATGTCTGAATATCCTCTTTACTGCCATAACATGAGCTTCCTTCGGTGCTTCTTGAAATCTTGCAACTTATCCAACTACTTGCATTACATCTGGTCTTGAGGCTGTCACATAGAGTAGGTTGTGAATCATCAATCTATAGAGTCTCTGATCTTCTTCCTTAGATTCATCATATTTTCTCAAATTGAAACCATTCACCATAGGAGTACTTACGTGTTTGCAATCTTCCATTCTGAAATTCTTCAACATTTATTTGATGTAATTGGTTTGGGAAATGAAAATACCTTCATCTAGCTAAGATATCTGAAGTCCCAAAAATAAATTCAGCCCACCAAGGAGGGACATTTCGAACTCATTATGCATCTCTTTGGAAAACTTCTTACTCATATTGTCATCGTCACTTCCAAAGATGATGTCATCCACATATAATTCAATGATAAATATGTTGTCTCGATCCACTTTTATGTAGAGATTGTTATCTGCATTTCCCCTTCTAAATCATTTTTGTTGTAAGTACTTGTACATTCTTGAATACCAGGCTCTAGAGGCTTGCTTGAGTCCATATAGAGCTTTCTTCAATCTACAAACATAATCTTCTCTGTCTAACAGTAGAAACCCTTATGGATGTTCAATGTAGACTTCCTCTTCAAATTCTTCATTTAGAAATGTTGATTTTACATCCATCCGATATACTCAGATCCTTTTGGAACATGCATAGGCCAAGATCATTATGATTTCTTCCATTCTGGCAACATGAACACAAGTTTCTTAAAACTCTATTCCTTCAACTTGAGCATATCCTTTGCATACTATCCTTGCCTTGTTTTTGGTTACTTGCCCATCTTCGTTTAGTTTGTTTCTGAACACCCACTTTGTACCAATCACATTTTTGTCCTTATGTCTTGGAACCAGTTCCCATGTCTCATTCCTCTCTATTTGATTCATTTCTTCTTCAATGTCCTTGATCCAATGTTCATCATTGTTGGCTTCCTCAAAGTTGTTGGGTTCAACTGTGGATATGAGTGCTAGGTGTCTATGTTATGGTGTAGTACCCACTTGCTTCCTCTGGTTTCTATTCCTGCATTTTTATCTCCAAAATTTTTTTCTAGGTGATGATTCTTCTTAACCCAATGGTTATGTGTCGTGGAAGGTATCTGAATATCTTGTTGGTCATTTTCTTCTTATTCTTCTTTTGGCTACTTCTCTTCTTCTTTTTATTCTTCTACCTCTTCTTCTTTTAGTTATTCTTCTACCTAATGCTCTTTTGAATTTATTCTTTATTCTCTGGTCTTCAACACATTTGTTTAATCAATATTTACATTGATTCTTTCCACTATTATGTTGAGTCTTTAGCTGTAACATTTATATTCATTTCTTTTGCTTGAGTATCCAACCAATATACCTTTATTAACTTGAGAGTCAAATTTTCCAATCTTGTTATCTTCTCTTTTTATGTAGCATTTGTTTCCAAACACTTTAAAGTGCTTGACGTTTATCAATATTTGCTTCCATATCTCATATGGAGTCTTTTCATTGTTACTTCTAAGCATTCCTCTATTCAATATGTGAATGACTGCAAGTACTTCGTGTACCCAAAATACATTACCCAACTTGGAATCTTTCAAAATGGTTCTGGCCATCTCCTGTATAGTTCTATTCTACCTTTCAATGAATCCATTTTGCCGAGGTGTCCTAGTTGTTGAGAATTGTATTTTTATTGCATGATCTTCACAAAATTCCATGAATTCTTTTGATGTGAACTCACCTCCATTGTATGATCTCAAGCACTTGATTTTCAAATCAGTATTGTTTTCAACCATTTCTTTGAATATCCTGAAATATTTGAATGCCTCTGAATTTTTCTTGAGAAAGTAAATTGCGTTCATTCTTGTAAAATAATTAATAAATAGCATGAATTACTATTTGACATTCAACCCTTTTGTTCTCATCAGTCCTCATAGATCGGTGTGTACAATCTCCAATGGTTTTGTTGTAGAGTATTCGTTTGTTTTGAACTCATTGCTTGCTTGTTTTCCATGTAGACAATGCCTGCACATAGTATTGGTTGGATTTGAAATTTCAGACATTTCTCTTACTGCTTCCTTTCTGCTAATTTTGACAAGATTTTCAAAGTTCATGTGACCCATTCCTCTATGCCAAAGCCAAATTTCATTTTCCTTTCCCAAGAAACAACTTTCCTTTTCAATCTCATTAAATATGTATATGTTGTTTGGAGTCCTTATTACCATGGACATCAATTTGCCTAATCCTTCTTTCCTTATCTCACATTTCTTTGATTCAAATAGAAGTGTGTGTCCTTGATCACACATTTGACTCACACTTATCATATTGTGCTTCATTTTTTCGACAAGTAGGACATTTTTTTCCAATCACTTTTTATGCATTGGGCTTGTAGAGCCATCATACATTCTTCAATGTTCAATTTATCTTGCTTTCTTTTCCATATCCTTGACAGTTCTTTTATATGACTATTGAGATCCTTCTTTGGTTCCTTTAGAGGAACAGTCAATATGAAATATTTGGCTATGTGTCTAAATTTCTTTCATTTGTAGCATTCTACTTCATTATTTAATGAGCCAAAACTGTTATAATTTATATTGTACGCTTCATGAGGCTTTCTGAGATAATTATTTCTAGAGTGGCCTCCATAGTTGCTTATGTTATTAGCATATGCTCTAAATTTTATATCCTTGTGCCCAAAATTGTTACAGAAATAACATAAACCAAGAAAAATAGTTTCATACCTGAGTGTGGGGGATCTTCTAGATGGTGTAGCTCTTCTGTAATATTCTTCTTGATTCTCTCCATTGTTGGTTGTTGATTTTGAGTTTTGGATCTTCTAGGTGGTACAATTCTTTTGTAATCTTATTCTTGAGTTCTCTCTATTTACCAAATGTTCTCCTTCGAAGGCTTCCATTCTTCCTTCTTGATGGGACCTCTGATTACTTCTCCATAACTCCTTTGTTCTGCTTCCTTTTCTGTCGTCATGGAACTCAAACCCTTATCAATATGCATTTGTTCGTATCTTATTCTAGACTTTTCATAGTATGGCCTTTGACTATTGTTGATTTCATCCAATATTTCATTGTTGTTTTGTTGCATTTCTTTCTTCTGAAGTTCCTTCCTTAGTGAGACTATTTTTTCTTCCAATCTCTCTTTCATTTTCTCCTTTTCTTCCAACTAGTTTTTGAGTGTTTCTTCAATCCTTCTATATTATTCTACTTTAATATTTAGATTCATAATAATCCATTGGACTTCTTTAGAGTCGAGACTTTGATAACCCTCCTTGAGCTTGATTAATTCTTCCTTGAGTGACTTGTTTTTATTCCTTTGTCTTTTTAGCTCACTTAGGGTGTTGATTAGTTCTGCTTCAAGATCTACTTCACATTCTTCTTCATAATCTTCTTCATCATTTTCTAGTGCCACAAAGAGTACTCTCTTTTAGTCACTTCCACTACCATCATCCTCATCTAATGAGGAATTTTCTTCTCTTGAGTATTGGCTTTTCTTGAAGAATTTCTTTTTGTTTCTTTTTTTTTCTCCTTTCTAATATTTCTTTTCTTTCTTGGGAGCTTCTTCTTAATCATTTTATTTATTCTTAGCATAAGGACAATTAATAGAAAAATAACTAATTTTGCAACTATTAAAACATTTTAAAGGAAGATTACCTTTGTACTTGTCACTTCCTCTCTTTAACTTCCTTGCAAAGTTGGCCATTGCTTCATCTTCATCTGAATCATCGTTGAAGCTTCATTTTGACTTTGGATTTTGCTTATTCTTCTTTGTCTTCTTGGATTCTTTGAAATTTGCTTCCTTCCTGGATGCATTATCCTGCTCTTTTCTAATTTCATAAGCTATAAGGATTCCATGTAACTCGCCCATGCTCAATGTAGCAAGATCTGCTCTTTCTTCTAAGGATGAAATATTAGGATCAAATATTATTGGAAGAAACGTTAGTACCTTTTGAAAAATGATTGGTTCTTTAATTTCTTCTCCCAATCCTTTAATAGTGTTCCCTATTTCATCAACTTGCATAAAGTAAGATGCAATATATTCATCTTCCTTCATTTTGAACTATTCAAATTCACCTCTATAAGTTTTAAGTGTTGGCATGTTTTTCAGACAAAGGTAGAGTATGAATGTTTGTCATTGATGGCAAAGATCACGATCAGCAGCACAATGAAAATGATGGAATGGAAAGATCAGTAGTGTAAGCTCAAAAGAAACAGTGATCGTTGGATCCCATTTAGAATTCTCAATGACCGTCAGATCCGAATTAAGACTAGAGGAGCACATAGAAGAGGAGAACAGATCTCAGGCATCAAATCTAAGTGTGAATACTGACCATCGTTAGATCTAGAGGAAGGAGCATGATATTTAAGTACAATATGAAGCGGGCTTAGAAAGTCCCGAAAGCAGGACCACCATTGATCTAAGAAGGACACGTGGAAAACAGTCAGAACGCGACAAAGGTTTTGTTTCGTAGTTTCACATATCGGGAAATCCAAAAGAAAGAGGTTCTCTAACCCCTCAAACTCTTGATATGCGAAATTGCGATAACAATCCTGATTGTTGGATTCATAGGACACGTGGAAAGCGATTGGAATTTCGCTGACTTGCACATTGGAGGAGTCAATGGAACATGGTGTGGGAACTCACGATATGCGATATCTCGAAATGATCTGAGCTGTCCGGTTGAGGATTGATCTAAACCCTTGGATCGAAGTATGTTGTAGAACGTTGGATGAAGAGGACACATGGAGAGTGATTAAGATTTCGCTGACTGGAAAGTCAAAGGAAGGAAATGCTCTAACCTTCCAGCTCGTTATATGCGAAATCGTGATAAGGTCTAGCCCGTGGTCATAGACAAGGTCACATTGTCGAAGGCTTAAGGGAAGGATCTAATTGGTAAGCTCCCTTTCATGGATCGCAACTTGGAGTGTCAATACCCTTCATCACAGGAATCCCGAAACGTGAGATCACGATGAGATCTGGACCATTAGATCATTGGATATCTTGACCATTGATCAAGCTCGATGAAGTTCATAAGTTTGCAAAATGTGAAACACCTTTTGGTGTAGGCTGTGGTCACCGTCGATGGTCATGTGAGAGGGAGGAGCTAGCAGAGATAAGCTCCATTTCGGGGATCGCAACTTGGAGTGTCGAGACCCTTCGACACAATATTGCCGAAATGTGAACTGTGAAATGCATTTTGATTAGGCCTATGGTCACAACCAGTGAGCATATGGGATAAACGGAAGACCTTGCGGATTTAATCCAATAATGCTTGTTAAAAGGAAATTTGATCAAAGGGATAATGTCGATCTTTATGATTAACTGTTCAGTTACGATTCAGTTAGAAAATTGAATCATGGTTCTTGATCGGTTAGTGATTTAGTTGCTGAGACGTTTTTTGTTTTTTCCCAAGGAGATTTGAGGCGTAACTTATGAGGTCGGTGAGCATAAAATGTTAAGAACCAAACATCAATATAGCATGGAAAAACCTCAGGAAAAGTACTCAACGCCTTGAAACTAAGATAATTTTAGATAATAAGCCTCTTCGAGGGGGCAACCTCCTTTTANTCTTTGGAAAACTTCTTACTCATATTGTCATCGTCACTTCCAAAGATGATGTCATCCACATATAATTCAATGATAAATATGTTGTCTCGATCCACTTTTATGTAGAGATTGTTATCTGCATTTCCCCTTCTAAATCATTTTTGTTGTAAGTACTTGTACATTCTTGAATACCAGGCTCTAGAGGCTTGCTTGAGTCCATATAGAGCTTTCTTCAATCTACAAACATAATCTTCTCTGTCTAACAGTAGAAACCCTTATGGATGTTCAATGTAGACTTCCTCTTCAAATTCTTCATTTAGAAATGTTGATTTTACATCCATCCGATATACTCAGATCCTTTTGGAACATGCATAGGCCAAGATCATTATGATTTCTTCCATTCTGGCAACATGAACACAAGTTTCTTAAAACTCTATTCCTTCAACTTGAGCATATCCTTTGCATACTATCCTTGCCTTGTTTTTGGTTACTTGCCCATCTTCGTTTAGTTTGTTTCTGAACACCCACTTTGTACCAATCACATTTTTGTCCTTATGTCTTGGAACCAGTTCCCATGTCTCATTCCTCTCTATTTGATTCATTTCTTCTTCAATGTCCTTGATCCAATGTTCATCATTGTTGGCTTCCTCAAAGTTGTTGGGTTCAACTGTGGATATGAGTGCTAGGTGTCTATGTTATGGTGTAGTACCCACTTGCTTCCTCTGGTTTCTATTCCTGCATTTTTATCTCCAAAATTTTTTTCTAGGTGATGATTCTTCTTAACCCAATGGTTATGTGTCGTGGAAGGTATCTGAATATCTTGTTGGTCATTTTCTTCTTATTCTTCTTTTGGCTACTTCTCTTCTTCTTTTTATTCTTCTACCTCTTCTTCTTTTAGTTATTCTTCTACCTAATGCTCTTTTGAATTTATTCTTTATTCTCTGGTCTTCAACACATTTGTTTAATCAATATTTACATTGATTCTTTCCACTATTATGTTGAGTCTTTAGCTGTAACATTTATATTCATTTCTTTTGCTTGAGTATCCAACCAATATACCTTTATTAACTTGAGAGTCAAATTTTCCAATCTTGTTATCTTCTCTTTTTATGTAGCATTTGTTTCCAAACACTTTAAAGTGCTTGACGTTTATCAATATTTGCTTCCATATCTCATATGGAGTCTTTTCATTGTTACTTCTAAGCATTCCTCTATTCAATATGTGAATGACTGCAAGTACTTCGTGTACCCAAAATACATTACCCAACTTGGAATCTTTCAAAATGGTTCTGGCCATCTCCTGTATAGTTCTATTCTACCTTTCAATGAATCCATTTTGCCGAGGTGTCCTAGTTGTTGAGAATTGTATTTTTATTGCATGATCTTCACAAAATTCCATGAATTCTTTTGATGTGAACTCACCTCCATTGTATGATCTCAAGCACTTGATTTTCAAATCAGTATTGTTTTCAACCATTTCTTTGAATATCCTGAAATATTTGAATGCCTCTGAATTTTTCTTGAGAAAGTAAATTGCGTTCATTCTTGTAAAATAATTAATAAATAGCATGAATTACTATTTGACATTCAACCCTTTTGTTCTCATCAGTCCTCATAGATCGGTGTGTACAATCTCCAATGGTTTTGTTGTAGAGTATTCGTTTGTTTTGAACTCATTGCTTGCTTGTTTTCCATGTAGACAATGCCTGCACATAGTATTGGTTGGATTTGAAATTTCAGACATTTCTCTTACTGCTTCCTTTCTGCTAATTTTGACAAGATTTTCAAAGTTCATGTGACCCATTCCTCTATGCCAAAGCCAAATTTCATTTTCCTTTCCCAAGAAACAACTTTCCTTTTCAATCTCATTAAATATGTATATGTTGTTTGGAGTCCTTATTACCATGGACATCAATTTGCCTAATCCTTCTTTCCTTATCTCACATTTCTTTGATTCAAATAGAAGTGTGTGTCCTTGATCACACATTTGACTCACACTTATCATATTGTGCTTCATTTTTTCGACAAGTAGGACATTTTTTTCCAATCACTTTTTATGCATTGGGCTTGTAGAGCCATCATACATTCTTCAATGTTCAATTTATCTTGCTTTCTTTTCCATATCCTTGACAGTTCTTTTATATGACTATTGAGATCCTTCTTTGGTTCCTTTAGAGGAACAGTCAATATGAAATATTTGGCTATGTGTCTAAATTTCTTTCATTTGTAGCATTCTACTTCATTATTTAATGAGCCAAAACTGTTATAATTTATATTGTACGCTTCATGAGGCTTTCTGAGATAATTATTTCTAGAGTGGCCTCCATAGTTGCTTATGTTATTAGCATATGCTCTAAATTTTATATCCTTGTGCCCAAAATTGTTACAGAAATAACATAAACCAAGAAAAATAGTTTCATACCTGAGTGTGGGGGATCTTCTAGATGGTGTAGCTCTTCTGTAATATTCTTCTTGATTCTCTCCATTGTTGGTTGTTGATTTTGAGTTTTGGATCTTCTAGGTGGTACAATTCTTTTGTAATCTTATTCTTGAGTTCTCTCTATTTACCAAATGTTCTCCTTCGAAGGCTTCCATTCTTCCTTCTTGATGGGACCTCTGATTACTTCTCCATAACTCCTTTGTTCTGCTTCCTTTTCTGTCGTCATGGAACTCAAACCCTTATCAATATGCATTTGTTCGTATCTTATTCTAGACTTTTCATAGTATGGCCTTTGACTATTGTTGATTTCATCCAATATTTCATTGTTGTTTTGTTGCATTTCTTTCTTCTGAAGTTCCTTCCTTAGTGAGACTATTTTTTCTTCCAATCTCTCTTTCATTTTCTCCTTTTCTTCCAACTAGTTTTTGAGTGTTTCTTCAATCCTTCTATATTATTCTACTTTAATATTTAGATTCATAATAATCCATTGGACTTCTTTAGAGTCGAGACTTTGATAACCCTCCTTGAGCTTGATTAATTCTTCCTTGAGTGACTTGTTTTTATTCCTTTGTCTTTTTAGCTCACTTAGGGTGTTGATTAGTTCTGCTTCAAGATCTACTTCACATTCTTCTTCATAATCTTCTTCATCATTTTCTAGTGCCACAAAGAGTACTCTCTTTTAGTCACTTCCACTACCATCATCCTCATCTAATGAGGAATTTTCTTCTCTTGAGTATTGGCTTTTCTTGAAGAATTTCTTTTTGTTTCTTTTTTTTTCTCCTTTCTAATATTTCTTTTCTTTCTTGGGAGCTTCTTCTTAATCATTTTATTTATTCTTAGCATAAGGACAATTAATAGAAAAATAACTAATTTTTCCACTATTAAAACATTTTAAAGGAAGATTACCTTTGTACTTGTCACTTCCTCTCTTTAACTTCCTTGCAAAGTTGGCCATTGCTTCATCTTCATCTGAATCATCGTTGCAGCTTCATTTTGACTTTGGATTTTGCTTATTCTTCTTTGTCTTCTTGGATTCTTTGAAATTTGCTTCCTTCCTGGATGGATTATCCTTCTCTTTTCTGATTTCATAAGCTATAAGGATTCCATGTAACTCGCCCATGCTCAATGTAGCAAGATCTTCTCTTTCTTCTAAGGATGAAATATTAGGATCAAATATTATTGGAAGAAACGTTAGTACCTTTTGAAAAATGATTGGTTCTTTAATTTCTTCTCCCAATCCTTTAATAGTGTTCACTATTTCATCAACTTGCATAAAGTAAGCTGCAATATATTCATCTTCCTTCATTTTGAACTATTCAAATTCACCTCTATAAGTTTTAAGTGTTGGCATGTTTTTCAGAAAAAGGTAGAGTATGAATGTTTGTCATTGATGGCAAAGATCACGATCAGCAACACAATGAAAATGATGGAATGGCAAGATCAGTAGTGTAAGCTCAAAAGCAACAGTGATCGTTGGATCCCATTCAGAATTCTCGATGACCGTCAGATTCGAATTAAGACTAGAGGAGCACATAGAAGAGGAGAACAGATCTCAAGCATCAAATCTAAGTGTGAAGACTGACCATCGTCAGATCTAGAAGAAGGAGCATGATATTTAAGTACAATATGAAGCGGGCTTAGAAAGTCCCGAAAGCAGGAGCACCATTGATCTAAGAAGGACACATGGAAAACAGTCAGAACGTGACAAAGGTTTTGTTTCGTAGTTTCACAGATTGGGAAATCCAAAGGAAACAGGTTCTCTAACCCCTCAAACTCGTGATATGCGAAATTGCGATAACAATCCTGGTCGTTGGATTCATAGGACACGTGGCAAGCGATTGGAATTTCGCTGACTTGCACATTGGAGGAGTCAATGGAACATGGTGTGGGAACTCACGATATTCGATATCTCGAAATGATCCGAGCTGTCCGATTGAGGATTGATCTGAACCCTTGGATCGAAGTATGTTGTAGAACGTTGGATGAAGAGGACACATGGAGAGTGATTAACATTTCGCTGACTGGAAATTCAAAGGAAGGAAATGCTCTAACCTTCCAGCTCGTTATATGCGAAATCACGATAAGGTCTAGCCCGTGGTCATAGACAAGGTCACATTGTCGAAGGCTTAAAGGAAGGAGCTAATTGGTAAGCTCCCTTTCATGGATCGCAACTTGGAGTGTCAATACCCTTCATCACAGGAATCCCAAAACGCGAGATCGCGATGAGATCTGGACCATTAGATCATTGGATATCTTGACCATTGATCAAGCTCGATGAAGTTCATAAGTTCGCAAAATGTGAAACACCTTTTGGTGTAGGTTGTGGTCACCGTCGATGGTCATGTGAGACGGAGGAGCTAGCAGAGATAAGCTCCATTTCGGGGATCGCAACTTGGAGTGTCGAGACCCTTCGACACAAGATTGTCGAAATGTGAACTGTGAAATGTATTTTGATTAGGCCTATGGTCACAACCAGTGGGCATATGGGATAAACGGAAGACCTTGAGGATTTAATCCAATAATGCTTGTTAAAAGGAAATTTGATCGAAGGGCTAATGTTGATCTTTATGATTAACTGTTCAGTTACGATTCAGTTAGAAAATTGAATCATGGTTCTTGATCGGTTAGTGATTTAGTTGCTGAGACGTTTTTTGTTTTTTCCCAAGGAGATTTGAGGCGTAACTGATGAGGTTGGTGAGCATAAAATGTTAAGAACCAAACATCAATATAGCATGTAAAAACCTCAGGAAAAGTACTCAACGCCTTGAAACTGAGATAATTTTAGATAATAAGCCTCTTCGAGGGGGCAACCTCCTTTTACCCCACTTAAATGTTCAAGTACAAGATGATT
>JZKD02S1663781.1:52759-68953 GCA_000966675.3 Picea glauca
TCATCACATAGAACCTGATAATGCTTCCTGAGACTTCTTCAATTTCTGCAATTCTTCAATTCTTGGAGTACTCTGATCCTATAGATAATATTACTCAATGTATTATCTGAAAGTCCTCCAATTTTCACTCCTTGAATCCTCCCTAAAAAGAGGTTATTGAAATAATGGTAGACTTTATTCAATTCTGGTCTATTCAGGAGAGTGAACTTGCACAGAATGCCCCACGCTCTATAATTAACATCTGATTCTGAAACTCGCATACAAGAAACTATAGTCCGTACTCTTTCCAATGCAATTTGTCCCACTTCATTTGGATTCTCGATGAAGAAGTTATGATTGTTTTACTCGGAACACATGTTTACTGACTAGCTTCAGGACTGATCACAAACCCTATCTTCCACAAAGTGTATCTCCATAATTATAGTGAATCAAGAGCTGAACTTTTTACCAGAAGTACCTTGATATGTCTTCTCAATACCATAGCGATTTCACCATCTGAATCGTTCTAGAAAAATAGTTATAACAAAAATGGTAAGATGACCTGAAAATAACATACCTTAGAACACATCACCAAAAGACTTCATCCTCCCTTGAAATTTGGCCTTCTTTACTTCTTATTTCCTCTGAAATTCGACTTGTATAAAATGAATGTATAATGATGTTTATTTATACCATTTATGTCAGTTCCTTTTAACATTAGGGCCGACCTGACACTTTCTTATTTTGTAATTCTTTTCTTTAATTTTCTCGAGGGCCTAAATGTACTTTCTTCTTCAATTCACTTTGTCATCTTCAAAAATTCATTTCTCCTCAACCATGAGGATCCACGTGGCCTACCACATACCACTGGAAACAACATGATGTATACTATCCATTCATGGGTGTTGTATATGCATGTGCATTGTCCTTCATGTCCAAATACCTTTATCAATCTTGCGGTCCAAAACCCATGACTAGGGTTGACATCAATGACAACAACCAATCTTCCAACATGTACACCATTACCTAGCCCATAATTCTTTAAAGTTCATAGGTTTTGGGCTCTTGTTCGCTAGAGTTTGACTTGGCTACTACTCTGAGGGCTCAAACCCTTCTCCTTCGACACATTATTAGATAGAAGCAAACACTCTCTCCACCCACCATTCTAACAAAGTTCGATGCCCACCTCCTTTGACTTGAGACTTTGTTCAACCTGGTCTCACTCCTACATCAAGTTTGGAGTTTTGCTAACTTGAACGTGGATCAATATCAATATTCGTACCTAGCCTATTATTCATCTAATCCCAATGCTTTGCCTATCCCCCGTAGGCAGGCACAATGTGGCCTATAGGGTACTCATATGTTTTGGAGTAGATAGTTATTTCAATGGACCACCTCCCTTAATTTAGATACTCCCTCAATGCCCTTGGCCACCTCTTCCCCACTAGGTAGCAGTTAAATAGGACTATTCAAGAAAACATATATAGGCAATTCATACAAGTTACTTTAACAGACCCACTGAGCAGATTATGTCCAAAAAATTGCTCTCTATGCAAAGCACTTCATGGGGTTCAGGGACAACCGAATTGTCCAATCTCTATATACACGTCGTCACTAGATGCATGCTCTTTGTACCCCTATAAGTCAGTTCAAAGTAGGTACACATAGACTTAAGGTAGAGGTCCAGTACCAACTTGACCTATCGAACAAGATATGCCAATTGTGCCATTTTCGAGAGGAAGAGAGAGAGGAGCACTTAATATTCCACTGCCCCATTTATAAAGATATCCAAGGGTGGTTCCATTGTCTTTTAAGGGAGTCGCAAACCCCCTCCATTTTTTTCAGTAAACAATAGGAGATCCCTAGGATTATAAACAAGGGAGGCCATTGGACTCTATTCCTAGATTCTCTAGCCACCTCTAGACCTGTTATCACGCAAACTGTACGTTGGGCAAACCCTGACCCAATCCACAAGATGGCGATATTTGTGGGAGAGTCTACCCACTGTCACCTTACACCTTAGATAAACCCTCCCCTCGCTTTAGTGAAAGAGGAATCCAACACAAGGGGGGACTTCCGAGTGACCCTAGGGGGATTGAGATGGAGGACGGAGAGATGATAAGAGAAACCCCTATAGGTCAATGATAGAAATGATGGAAGGCTTGAAAATGAGTGTTGTAGAAGGACACACGGTTTCCAAGTGATCGATACCTACAAAACAATGTTATCCCTTCCCGGAACAAGACAAATAATGCATATATAAGCCTTTAAACCAAAGGGAACAAGCAAGAAACCTTGTTGTCCCAAATTTGCAGCAATTATAGAAATATATCAGCAACATAAAATGACAATGGCTGCAAACTTAACCATCCAAAATCTAGTACAAGATATCAGAAATAAAGCTAGCAAAGACTAGTCTAACTTCCAATGATTAAAGTGAGATTTTGATGGTGATTATGGTTCTTTATTAGATGTTATCAGCAAGTTATTATAGCAGCCTAGTGGCTGTAGCAAACAATTTCTACAACAGCAAAATCCAACCACAAAAATCAACAAGTAATCTGTCAAAAACATGGACAATGAACAGTAGAACAATAATAGACGTTTTGCAAGTAAATTTCAGCGGTTGGTAAGTGTGCAACAAGTAAGAGAGAGAGTTTTTTGCAGCCCTAATGGCTATAGCTTTAAGTTTATAACAGTAGCAAAATTCTTGGCCTAAAGAGGGCACCCTTAGGGCATAAGCAAGCTTATAACACTAAGAAAAGATTCCAACTTGAACAGATTCAATATCTCGAAAAATCATGCATTCCAATGCAAGTATTTTATTTCTCCGCAATAGATTATTAGTGCCTTGCCAAATGGAATATGGAGTCCTCTTGTAATAGGTTAGATCTACTATCTCCCTAGGGGTGTAAACCCTTTTACTCCCTAGGGCAAGTAAACTATAACAAGGTAAATCTAGGAGGGTGTAAGCCCTTTTACTAATAGCAACCTTTGCAATAGCTTCTTTCACAAACAACAATGATAAAACTTGGTCGAGGGTGTATGCCCTTATACTCCTCCAAGGATCTAGCCAATAACAAAGAAGGAACAAGAAAGAAAACTAACAATATGCAGATTTTTCTTGCCAATTCCAAAAAAATGCCAAGACAAACCCTAGTTACCAAGTATTTTTCATCACCAAAGCAAGAGAAAGAACGTCCAAGAGATAGCGCACCACTTTACTCCACAAGACAAGAGATAAACCATAGCACAAGAATGAGACAAAATGAATTTCCCAAAGAGGGCCGCAAATTTCAGCCAAGAATCCTCTCCAAGATGGGAGAAAAATGAAATAGAAATGATTCTTATTTATACAAATCTCCTAAGAAGTGTTTGTCCACTTAACGAGGGTAAACCACAAAATAAGGGAGACATTTCCCTTTATTTTGCCCCTTTATAACTTTAAATTTGATTTTGCACATAAGAAAAGCCCTAAAAGGACATGACATCAACCCTTCTAGGGCAACATTTGGCACTTTGAGCAAATCGTTTGAGCTTGGAGATGAAACATTGGGCCTCCAAAGGCCTTCTCCTTGTGCACTAGGGTCTCTTCCATTAAGCCAAGGCTTCTCTCAATCAAAAAGGTGCCAAGTGTCGAGCCAACACCACCACAACCAAAACCCTAGCCCCCAACAAGGCGTCAAGCCCCAAGATGTAGCGCTCTAGCCTCCAAAGGCAAGTTCTTGGGGTGATGAAGGGCTAGCATAGGTCATCCAAGTGTCTCTCAAGCCTCCAAAAGCTACAATCATCATCCGGTGTGCGAGCCATGGTATCCAACCTATGGGCTTCATGCCCCAAGGAAGCCAAAGCTAGGCTTGTTCCTCCAAAATTGTCCACCAAGGTCCTCCAAAGACAATGAATACGCCCTCCATGGATCTCAAGTCAAATGCATCATGATAAGAAGATCAAGTCAATAAAAGAGTCACCTAAGCATGTGTATCAAAAACCACCTCGTCAACTTGCCAAGTTTAGGTATGGCAGGGTTGACGAAGTGACCTATTGGGTGAATCATTCCCTAAGTCAAGGAGTGTTTCCCAGGTGGACCCCCCTCTAAGCCATCTGGAGAAGATGAGGTCGATGGGGGCAAGACTTTTGGGCATCCGGTTCATGACATACAAGGGATTGTAGTGTCTCATTTATGGGTGCCCTTGTAGAGGGTGTACTATGTTGATGATTGCAGCGTCGTGACACATCCTCCAGGATACATTCTCCTCTGTGACTAAGTTAAGTCGACCTGAGAGGGAGCCCAATGTTGGGCATACCCAAGTGATGGGGCATCATTCTCCTCTGTGGGAGAGTTGAGTCATCCCCCAGTGGTTGGGGCATCGTTCTCCTCTAGAGAGTTGAGTCGTCCCCAAATGGTTGGGTGTGCCCATGTGATGGGTGTATCGTTCTCCTCTGTGTGAGAGTTGAGACGATGTGGTACTCCAGATGATTATGTTGACGTCCCTGTGGCTGAGCACAGGTGGACGTGTCCTTAGTGGATGAGCACTAGTGGACGTGTGAGATCCTTTCTATATTGTCTGAGTAAGATTTACCTGTAACCCTAATTATGTTGTAAAGGGTACAAGTCGGCCCCACCATGTAAAGATAATTAATATTGTAATTATTAATTATATTTATTATATTATTAAGTTGTACAGGTTGGCCCTATTGTGCCAATAAACACATCATTTGATGTGATAAGTTTTGTATAAATAAAGGTGAATCCCCATTGAGAATTACACACTCATCATTGTGTCATCTCATGATTTCAGAAGTTGAGGTCTGAAATTATAAGAACTGCAGCTCACACTTTTCTAAGAGCCAGCTTTCTCAGTCATAGCAGCACCCTTTTGTCTGCTAGATTTGGTGGTGGATGGGGGATCTTCTCTTGAGAATATAGCAAAGGGCTTGAGAATATAGCAAAGGATTGTTGGGTTTTCTTCCCTTGTGTAGAAGGGTTTCCCAGAATATTTCTTGTGTTCTTGTGCATGGTTATTCTTCTTGTGATCTTGGTTTACTGCAGCTAGTTATTGTTGTTGCAGTCATTGTATATGGTTCAAGTAATGCTAAACAGAAAATGAAATAAACCTCATGCTTGAGCTAAAACTTAACATGGTATCAGAGCAGGTCCTGAAGCTGACCGTTGCACAGTCATGAAGGAAGGTCTTGGGAGATTGAGCTGCTAAGAACCCCACCGCCAGAATAAGGGAAGGGCCAGACCCTCTCTCTGAAATTTCTGTGGTAAAATTTAGAGTTGGTCGCAAGCCTATTAGCCTAGGCCAAGCCCTGGTTAAAGCACACCGCAGTAGGGAAAAGGCACCTCTATAAGGCCGCCACAGTAAGTAAGGGCCTTAACCGCAGACCTACAGGGACCCTAAAACGCAGACCTTAACCGCAGAGTTTGAGTGTTGTTTTAAGGTGAAACTACAAGGAGGGAACAGCCGCAGCCAGAAGGTGATCTGAGGAAACCGCAGAAGAGTCCTAAACAGTAGACCTACCACAGAACTATCAACCGAAACCCAAAACAAATTGTAGTCCGGTTCCAAGGGAAATCTGAGGTCTGTCCAAAGCTAAATTTCAAAGCATTAAGGTTGTTCTGGGGCAGCGAGAATCCGAGGCAGTAAGGTCAAGCTTGAGGCTTGTTCTGAGGCAATTTAGGCCCGTTTTGAGACCTATTTTGAGGACTGTTTTGACCAACTTAAGGGGCCTGCTCCAGCGAAGTTTTGAGGCATATTTAAATCTGTTCCAGCAAAGTTTTCGAGGCATATCTAAAACTGTTCTAGTGAAGTTTTTTTTTTTACGAGGCTTATTTAAATATGTTCCAGTGAAGTTTTGAGGCATATTTAAATCTGTGTTACAAGTTTTTGAGCTTGTTTTGGTCTATTCTTGGCGTCATTTCCAGGTGTATTCCAGCTAAGGTTGACAGCTGGCTTGTGTGAACACTGAATAGCAGCAATCCAAATTACAGAGACCAAGTTGTGATAGAGACAAGACAAGGAATCCAGTGACAGCTGCAGACCTATCATCAGCATGGCATATGGCAAGATGAGCTTAGTCAAAGTTGAAGAGGACAAGTCAAGTGCAGACAAAATGGCAGTAATCATAGTTGTGAGTGCAAATCTGAGGATTGCATGAAGCGAAGATCATTCAAGGCCGAGTTTGAGCCTGTTCCTAGGCCAAATTCCTGAGCCAGTATGGTCGAAGGCGAATCTGAGGCCGCTCTGAGGACAGAACTAAGGTAGAAACAAAGCTGAGTTTCTAACATAACTTTCGATCTAAGATCAGCCCTGTCGGCAGACCTGAGGTTATTCTGAAGGGATTGTCTGAAGCATATCCAAGCCATCTATCCAGTACAAGTTCCAGATGTGTTTGGCACAGAGATTCAGGTCTTGTTTGAGATCTTTTGAGAGCAGTTTTCAGATCTCTGTTAGGAGTTGTTTTGGTCAGTGATTGTTTGAGGAAGACCAAGAGCCTTGTCTTGGTACCTTTTTTTGGGGGGTTCTCAGAAGAGGAACAGCCGATGTCGATGAGTATCCACCACAGAAGAAGTCAAGGGAATTTGATGATGATGATTGTCAGAAAGAGCACTTTCTTTGAAAGGTAAAGTATACTGACCCTTGAATGATTTCTAGGTATGTTTTGATTTTTGTTCTAGGACCAGTATCCCTCGTACGGGAGTCCATTTATTTTATTTTTTGGTTGTTATCCCTACGGGAGGCCAGATTTATTATTTCATTATTGAAGGGCCATTATCCCAGGTACGGGAGCCCATTTGTGTTGGTTGGTTATTATCCCAGTACAGTAGTCCATTTTGATTATTATCCCTACGTGAGGTCATCTTGGTTATTATCCTAGTTCGGGAGGCCCGCAAAGTACTGTAGAGTCAATAGAGGACCTGAGAAGACATGAGATGCCTCCAGGTTAGCAACACAGGAAAAGGAAGATGTCTATCCTTCAGACTTCAGAGGGAGTCAAACTATTTGAGAAGAAGGAAGAAACAATGCCTTCTCCCCTTTCAGCAGTTCAGAGGGCGACAATTATTGATCTTGTTGATCCAGTTCATCCAGTTGATCCCGTAGCTCCAGTTGATGTTCCCAGAGACATTGCAGTAGGCCGGAAGAGGCCTACATGGGCTCGACAAACTTTGCTATTGGCAGAGGGAGATGCAGCTCCTCGTGGTACATTCCGAGAGAGCATGAGACCACATAGATTTTCGAGCTATGTTTCAGCTATGAGCCACATCATTGATACCGAACCTTCTTGTCATGGAGAAGCAGCAGGACAGCAGTTTTGGCAAGATGCCATGACCGAAGAGTATCGGTCCATTATGAAGAATCATGTGTGGATCTATAAGATCAAACATGCAATTGATGGAAGTGTCGAAAAGTACAAAGCGAGATTTAGGCTAGAAGATTCTCTCAGGTGGAGGGAATAGATTATTTGGAGACATTTGCTAATGTTGCCCAAATCCACTTCAATCTGTACGATTATTGATCTTATAACATCCATGGGTTGGAGACTACATATGATGGATGTAAAGACAAGCCTTTGTCAATGGTGAGAATGAGGAAGAAGTTTACATTGAGCAGCCAGATGGATTTGTGACACATGAGGAGTCTCATGTATGCAGGTTGAAGAAAGCCCTGTATGGACTAAAACAGGCACCTCATGCGTGGAATGAGAAGATTGATGGAGACTTGATGAGTTTGGCCTTCAGCAAGAGTGTTGTTGATCCAAACCTATACTACAACATTGTTGGTGACGAGTGTCTGATTTTGGTCCTATATGTGATAATTTATTCCTCACCGATTCAGAAAGCATTGATGATGAATGCAAGCGTGCATTGGCTTCGTAATTTGAGATGAAGGACCTTGGTATGATGCACTACTTGGACAAGAAGTATGGCAGAGGACTGATGAGATTTTCCTGAGTCAAGGAAAATATACAGTGGAGATATTTGGGATGATGGATTGCAAATACATGCCTACACCGATGGTGATGAACTTGAAGAAGATGAATGAGGCTTCTTTTGATTCAGGCGAGATTGATCCACATCTTTACAGACAGCTGATTGGATCATTGATGTATCTGGTCAACACTAGACCTAATATATGCTATGCAGCGAATGTACTCAACCAGTTCATGAGTCAACCGAGACAGACACACTGGATAACAGCGAAGCATGTGTTGAGATATCAACGATGCACAGTTGGTTATGGCCTGAGATATGCCTCTGGTGTAGACATGAGATTGCAGGGATATTCCGATGCAAACTGGGCAGGGAGCACATTGGACTGGAAGAGCACATTTGGTTGTTGTTTTACTTTGTGATCTACCATTGTTTCATGGTGCAAAAGGAAGCAAACTTATGTGGCTTTGAGTACCGCAAAACCAGAGTACATTTCATTATGTGTGGCAGTCCGCGAAGCAGTGAGGCTTCGCAAGCTCCTTGCAGACTTATTTGGACATGAGATGGATTCCACCGTTATCCATTGCGATAACCAAAGTTGTGTAAAGCTCTCCGAGAATCCTGTGTTTAACGATAAATCGAAACACATTGAGATATGGTGCAGAGGAAAGCAGTACAGGTGCGGTACCTTCCTACACATTAGCAAGTTGCAGATATCTTCACCAAACCGCTTGCCAGGACGAAGTTCGAGTACTTCTGTGAGAGACTTGGCCTAGTGCAGAATGCCTCCCTAGCTGAGAGGGAGTGTTGATGATTGCAGCGTCGTGATACATCCTCCAAGATACGTTCTCCTCTGTGACTGACTTGAGTCGACCTGAGAGGGAGCCCAGAGTTGGGCATACCCACGTGATGGGGCATCGTTCTCCTCTGTGTGAGAGTTGGGTCGTCCCCCAGTGGTTGGGGCATCATTCTCCTCTGTGTGAGAGTTGAGACGATGTGGTACTCCAGATGATTTTGTTGAGTATTGCGTCCTTGTGGTTGACCACAGGCGGACATGTCCCTAGTGGCTGAGCACTAGTGGACATGTGAGATCCTTGCTATATTGTCTAAGAGTAAGATTTACATGTAACCCTAATTATGTTGTAAAGGGTACAGGTCGGCCCCACCATGTAAAGATAATTAATATTGTAATTATTAATTATATTTATTATATTATTAAGTTGTATAGGTCAGCCCTATTGTGCCAATAGACACATCATTTGATGTGATAAGTTTTGTATAAATAAAGGTGAATCCCCATCGAGGATTACACACTCATCATTGTGTCATCTCATGATTTCAGAAGTAGAGGTCTGAAATTATGAGAACTGCAGCTCACACTTTTCTAAGAGCTAGTTTTCTCAGTCATAGCAGCACCCTTTTGTGTGCTAGGTTTGGTGGTGGATGGGGGATCTAGGTTTTGTGTCATAGAATATAGCAAAGGATTGTTGGGTTTTCTTCCCTTGTGTAGAAGGGTTTCCCAGGATATTTCTTTTGTTTTTGTGCATGGTTATTCTTCTTGTGATCTTGGTTTACTGCAGCTAGTTATTGTTGTTGCAATGATTGTGTATGGCTCAAGTAATGATAAACAGAAAATGAAATAAACCTCATGCTTGAGCCAAAACTTAACACACTGCACCTCCGTTTTCAATGCATCCTTTTTCCAAACCCATTTAATGCCATTAATTAATTAAGTTCCAAAACAACTAGGTACTCCCTATGGGGTAACATATAGCTTAGGGGGCAGTACCACAGTGTCACTTGAAGGGAGAGGTACACAAAGTGCCATGGAGCTAAAGTCTAGCTTGCAACGCACTTGTGTAGGTCCCTCAACAAGTGGGACATTTATGTATATGTGTGTGTGTGTGTGTGTGTGTGTGTGTGTGTGTGTGCGCGTGCGCTTTTGCGGGTCTTTGAAATTTTAGGATAAACATTTCATTGTTCTCAAGACCTCTTTGGGCAAGCATCTAGAAGGTTATGATTTGGTTTTTATCTTTTGCTAGCTACATTCCCTCTGGGCCTTCAGCCCTGTTATTGCACAATTTGTACTTGCCCAAAGCCTAAAGGAAAGTATGCTTAGATTGGCGTAACACGGAGGTAATCATGTCATTGTCATCTCAACATGGTACCTCTTTCTATTTAGGAGGAAGATGATTCTACGCCAAGGGAGACGTCCCTAGACCTAGTGGGTTGATGAAGGGAGAGAAATAACAAGTAAACCACCCCTCTCTCTAGGTTACTCAAGTGTAAGTCTTGATGGATGAAGCAAACGAATGATAAAATGTACCTGCCCCTTACCACTACAACAACAAATGTTATGGCAGCAACAAAATGATAATAAATGCTTCAACAAGACTTTAAGTTTATAGAATGTTTGTTATCAATCAATGTATGCAGCAAATACACACACATATATATTAATATAACAGCAATAAGTAATGATGACAGCTGCAATAATACCCAGAAAATGCACATAATTGGACAATATAACAAGACGCTTAAGGTCTCAAATGATAACACTTTGTCTCATGCAAGATCTAGATATGTATCGATCAACAAATAAATTTTAAAAGCTGTCTAAGTTAATTGTAACAGCAGCAAATTAGAGTAATGACAACAGCAATCAAGTTTCAGAAATGTACTTTATTAAGGCAATTGAACACATACTTGAGCATTTATTGATTGTACCTGGCCTTATACAATTTCTGGGCTGATTTAGATGGTTAGTAGGCTAATATAATCTGCAAAATGATAGTTGTAGCAATTATTATGACAGAAGCAACTTAGCTGTTAGTATTTCTAGATAACGTTAGCAAGTTAGTTAAGGTTAGTAAGAGCTTGAGAGTTTAAGGTTCAAATGTTTGTTTGATCAACCAATCAAAGAGAGATAAGACTAGTGCCTTTAATGGTTATGGAGTCAAAACTTTCAGCACAAATTACTTGGAGAAACAATAATGATTATATTTGTCTAAGAAGATAAAAGATAAAATGGACCTTTGAGGAGTAGCACCTTAAGTCCTCTAAGAACCAAGTTTTAGGGAGGTTAGCTAGAGAGTAGGCACTTCAAGGCCCTAGCGCCTTCCTACTCCTTAGACTATTGAAAGATTTCAAGTGCAACAACAACTAGACAATAGCTTCTAAAGTGCTAGCACTTTAGGGCTTTAGAGGTTTGTCCAGGTCAAATCACTTTAGAAAAGTCTAGCAAATGAAGAGCAAAGAAGTAGCACCTTAATTCCTTTACTCCTAGGGTTTGTCAAGCAAGCAATTTCATAATCTTTAACATGAATAAGCAAATATACCAAGACCATTCAAAATCAAATGACAATTGCAGATTTACTTACTTCACCAAGAATAATCAAGCAATAAAACCCTAGATTGCCAAGTAACTTCACCAAAAAATGATCCAAGTTGCAAAATTTAGCCTCCAAAACAAGTGTGCCTCACAATTTCAGCCAATAAACCCTAGAAAGGGCGCCAATTTCTTACCTCTCTCTCTCATGGGAGAGTTATGATGAAAATGAATGTCATTTTTGTGTATTTATACCAAAATCTGGCCTAAAATTAAATTTATTTTAAAATACAGGGCTGACCTCAACAATTTTGCCCATAATTTACAAATTAAATAAATTTACATTAAATAACCCTAAACAAGGTCATGTCAGCCCTTCTAGGGTGACGTTAGGTCTCCTCAAGGGGACATTAGGATGCAAGAACATGGCCCTAGGCCTCCAAAGGCCTTAATCTTTGACCACACGAGCTACCATCATCTTCAAGGAACCATGCCGTTCTAGACCAGAAGGATGATGTTTCAGCCTCCAAAGGGTAGCAACCCGGTGCATGGAGGGTGGAATCCCGCCCCCCAAGGCTTGCTAGAGTGCCTCCAAAGGAAACGACCTCTTCTTGTATAACGCAAGTTGGTCATCACTGTCATGCCCCAAGCCCAGGGTCTCAACATCCATCTCTGGGCTTCAAGGCATCATGAAGGTCCGAACTGATCATCTCCTCATGAATACCTGTCCACAGGGCAAGGTCCTACAAAGACAAATAGGTACGCCCTCCAGGGTTCCATGAGTCAGGAGTATCATAGCAAGTAAATCACATCCAATAATCAAACCACCCGTACATGTGCATCAAACCCCCCTAAACCAAACAAATGCTCAAAGACATTATACAACTTGCCAAATTTAGGTTTGGGAAGGGTCTCGGGATGTCCTATTGGGTTAATCCCCCTTAAGTCTAAGGTGTTTCCTAGGTGGAGCCTAATCCAAGTCATGTAAGTGTATGAAGTGGCATGGGGTAGACCTTTGGGCATGGGGTGCATGTGATAACAGGGAAATGTAGAATCTTACTTGTGGGTGCCTTTGTGGAGGGTGAGTTGCACCTTGTCATGAATGCAATTATTTCCCATCCCATTCATTGCCATTTATTCTTGTTGAGTTTTCAATAAGCTAGGCTTAAGCATGAAGTCCATTCCATTTTAGCATTTTACTTAAACCATAGACAATTTGTTGCAGCAACCAAGATCACAAGAAGAAACACCATGCACAAGTACACAAGAAGTATCCTGGGAAACCCTTCTCAACAAGGGAAGAAAACCCAGCCAATCCTTTGCTAATTCTTCAAGAGAAAGACCTCCACCACCATAAACACCTAGCACACAAAAGGGTGCTCACAAACCCTAAAAGACTAGCACCCAAGAGAGGTGCGCACTTTTCCCAAGAAGATGTACTTGCTGAAATTTTCAAACTCACACTTCAGATATGATATCTCAATAGGGAATTTACCTTTACTTATATTAGACTGAACCTGTCAACAGAAGTGTCTATTGGCACAACAGGGCCGACCTCTCTCACTAACAATATAATAATAATAAACAAATTAATTATCTTTTACATTAATTATCTATTATATTGAGGTGGGGCCGACCTTTACCCTTTACATTACAATTAGAGTTACACATAAGTATAACTCTTGAACAATATAGCAAGGGATCTCATACACCCGCTAGTGCTTAGCCACTAGGGGCACATCCATAGGGATGTCCATAACTCTATCTCATTGCGTCCCACGGGAGAACCACATTCACTAGTGCTCAGCCACTAGGATCACGTTCACCAGTGCTCATCCACAGACACGTCCAACTCAACAGATCTTCCTTCCCACTGCATTACACAGGAGAGTCATCTAGAGTTCATCATCTCAACTCTTTGCTCAGAGTAGGCTAATACATCGTCTTCATCTCTGTCTCATAACGATCCACACAACTCATGGGAATTCACACGTTCAACTTGTGCTCAGCCACAGGCACATCCAACTCAACAGATCTCCTTTCTCACTGCGTTACACAGGAGAATCATCTGGAGTTCTTCTCAACTCTCTGTAGGGAGGAGGCCATCACTACGTTCCAGTTCTGTCTCGGATAGGAACTGTTATCCACCAGTTTGCACAAGCTGGATTTCCTAAAGAGCCGCCAAAGAATGAGCACTCAATGCTCATATTTGCAGAGTTCAGAGTTCAGTCGGTCTTGTAAAAGACCCTTTTTTTTCCGCATTTCCACCATAGTAATAAATGTCCTAAGTATGAGATATTGTAAAAGGCTATTGGCCACCCAAGACCACGAGTGGGCACATACTTTGGAGTTTTTTTTTCTACTTTTTAATTATTTTTTCTGCTTGCCTTAGTGAGTGGGGAAAAATAATTTCTAAGTTTTTTCACTCAGAAGACTAAACTCCAAAGCCGAAGTATGTGTTGGCATGCAGGTTTTGGCATGGAAAATCCAATGTCTAATGTCTAAATGTATATAAGCTCATACTAGGACATACTGATTGAGTCATCTGGAAATTGTGGCTATAGGTTTGATAGGTTTTTTTTAAGTTTTCAGTGAAATAATTAAATTTCCGCAAAAATGGAATTTATTAATTCTAAGTCAATAAATGTAAAAAATGTGGCATCAAACATTGTCAGATGTCATATTTACATTTGTTTTCCAGTCCAGAGTATCATGTAAACCCCTATATCCCATCTTTCAAGTCTAAAAAGTGATTATTATCACTAAAAAATCAATTTTACTCGAAAAATACAGAAAAGGGATAATTAAATTAATCTCCTAAATTTTAGGAGAACTGGGGAACGCGAGTTCATTTGAGGTTGGGTTGACTTGATTGGAGAGAGCATTGAGTTTGGGGCAGATCCCAATGAGGGAACTCGACCCCTTTTCTAGGTGGTGCATTCCTAAAGCTTAGCACATTTCCTAAAGGGCCCACGCATCCCTTAACTAACCCTTCACTCCCCCTTACTCCCACTCACACTTCCCATCACTCGCCTTCACTCCCCTCTCACTCGCCTTTACCTAACACCTCTTCACTCCACTCCCCTTTCACTCCCACGTATCTACCCTTCAACTCATGCGCAACTCTCTCATCTCCCACGCTATACCAAAACCCTAAACCTAACCCTAACGCATCCTTCATTGGAGTTATCACCTCCCATATCTATATAAGAAAGGGTCGACCTATCCTCAAGTTAGTTCAGTCTTGGGCAAAGAAGTTATTGTAATACTGTCAATATCATTTTGGAATAAAAGTCTTTGGAGCTATCTTGGTGTGGACTCAAATGTGTTGTTGTCTTGACCTAAATGCAAATATTTTTATGAGGTAACATGTATTGATTTACATTTTAATTTTATGCTTAATTGTTAAAGCCTTGTAAGCATGCTATCATATGATAGGGTAAGAGTAATCTAGGTTGATTGATCTTACTTCTTCTTTACTTCATAGATTCTTCAATGCATGTTTTATTTTTGGTTGAATTTAACATGCTTTGTGAGTTGTGTGTGTAAGGAAGGTCTTTAACAGTTTTGTGCAGGATTGAAGTGCGTAGTTACAGGTTCCTCAATGCAGAGGATTGACAGGTGGTGGCTTCCATTGTCATCGTCCAAGGATTTGAGATCAAGCTCCCTCTTTTCATACCAAGAGAACCCCATAGCCCAAAGTTTCAGGCTCAGACAGAAGCTCCAGAAAACCGATAAAATTTATTTCCTCTTTCTTTCTTTGATTGCATGCAAATCAGAACAAGTATATATTTCATTGTTAAATATCTAAAGTTTGCATGCTTGGTTTGCTAGATGTAGGCTGAAATTTGTCAATCTTAAAGATAGATCTAGGCAAGTTTGAAGCAGTTTCTTTGGTCTTTTCACCTAGAAATCTAATCAAAGTTCTTTGCTTAGTTTTAATTTCTTTATCTAGTTGTTTAGAGGTTTTCTGTTTGTTGTCCTAAAACAGCAAACACAAGTCACCAAAGGAGCCTAAGTTAGGTTTGTTTAAAGCCTCAAAAAGCCCTAAAAATTACACTTTTGCCTTGGAAATTTTTTCAGAAAAATTTGATAAAAATCTTTATTTGTTTAAACTTATTTCCATCGTTTCTAACTTCATTAGTTTGTTGTTTTGTTGCAGAAACAACAGTTTCAAGAGGAGATTCTACCTGTTTCGGGCAAAATCAAGGTTTCCGGGGCACCCTGGGGGGTTATGACTTCATCAAAACGAAGTTTCTCTTTTTTGCCATTTCTTCTTGTACTCTCATTAACGATCCAATAATAAGGATCCATCTTCTTCTAAAGGAGCTAAAAGCTCAAAGAAAACGCTAGTTCTACATTGTAATAGTGCAATAAAAGTGGGCCCTTTGCGACCAGTTTCGTCATCCCCTTGGGGGGATTTGTGTTGTGGGTTTGTTTTTTTTGTCTTTTTTTGAAATTGTGCATGCTTTAATCTAATAATCAATTACACAAGTCAAACAAATCAGAACACACTACAACACTCTAAGTTTTATGCATGTTAACCAACTCCCAAATTTTCATGCATACTTAGTTTAAAGTATTTTCTTTCTTCAATCAACATTGCAACAATATTTTATTTTCAAATAGTATCTTGTTAATCTCTCTCAACTACAAAGCAGGGTACATAAACGTAATTGTTGCAATTATTTTCTTTCATTTTCAAGTGTTTATGCAAGTGCCTCATTTACAAAGCAGGGTGTGTGATCTATCTATTTCAAGTTTTATCAAGTAATTGAACCTTGCTAGTTTAATAGGGCAATCCTTTAAGATTGTGAGTTCATTGGGAGGAAAAGGCCTTGTTATCCCCGATATCTAGGGATAACTAGAAGATCATGTCTCGAGGCCCACATGGTCCTAGACATGGAGTACCGAGAGCGGGATTGACTTGAGCATGGCCCTGGAGGGCCCA
>JZKD02S1663781.1:84307-96624 GCA_000966675.3 Picea glauca
AGAGGTTTCCTATTAAGGTGACAATGATAGGTCATCCTCCTTGTTATGCCAATTCAATATCCACTTGCCTTTGGCTTTGGGCAAGTACAAATTGCGCGATAACAGGTGCTGGCCTAGTAATCTGCTCTTGGGGAACTACATCATGTTGCTCCTCCTCATCATCAACTCACTCCTAATGATCCTGTCTAACAATCTCCCTCAAAACACATGTATCCAGTGTCTACTCCTGTGATCCTATCTTCTGAATCTGTGCCTCCTGCTCCTAGACTCCTGTACTTTGTCCCTGCTGGTTCTCTACACTTGTTGGCAAATCCTTCGATCTCCTCAATGCACGTTCCTCCTCGAACTTCACATCTCTACACACAATACCCTTTCTGTGTGCAAGCACATAGATCCTATAGGCCTTGGAAGCCTCATTGTAACCAACAACTAACCCCTTCACCGTTGTAGGGTCCAGCTTTGTCCTTTTCTCTAAAGGGACATGACAATAACATACACTACCCCAAATGTGAATATGACTCACATCTGGCCTACTACCTGAAAATGTCTCCTCGGGTATCTGTTTCCCCAAAGCTGTGTGGGTACTCCTATTCTGCAAATATACTGCAGCACTGCGCGCCTCTGCCCATAAGAACAATGGTCGTCCCTGATCATGAATCATAGCTCGTGCTGCTCCAACCACAGTCCTGTTATTTCTCTCTGCCACTCCATTCTGTTGAGGATTGTAGGGAACTATGAGTTCCTTTTTGATCCCCATTGTTGTGCAATAATCCTCGAACTCCTTGGAGGTGTACTCTCCCCCATTATCCGATCTTGAGACCCAAATCTTCCTCCCAGTCTGGTTTTCTACCAGAGCTCTAAACTCATAAAACCTCCCAAAGACCTCATCCTTGATCTTTAGAAAGTAAATCCAGGTCTTCTTGGAGTAGTCATCAATAAACAAGACAAAGTATCTGGAGCCACTCACTGAATCCACACTCATCGACCCACATACGTCATAGTGTATCAGATCCAGTACTCCCTTGGACGTGTGTTCACTAGATGGAAAGGGTTTCCAGGCATACTTGCCCAACACACAAACCCTTACAAGGGTCATGTCTCGCAGTTGTAATCTTAGGCAATCTAGTGACTGCCTCCCTCAAATGCCCCAAAGCACCAAAATGAATGCATGGCATCCTCCTGTGCCACAAGTCACCTTTATCTGTGGTGAAACTCGTTAATGCTCTCCCTGGCTGAACATGTGACTTGCAGACCTTCTCCTCTTGAACCCCAATCATCCTGCCCATCTTCTCAACTGACCCACCAAGTCTAATGAACACCTTTCCTTTACGGAAAGTGACCTCATAACCCTTATCCTCAAGAGTAGAGACTGAGATGAGGTTCTCGGTCAACCCTGGAACATATAACACATCACTGAAACGGAGTGGTTTCCTGGACTCCCTCTGAAATGAAACTGTGCCAACTTCTTGTGCCTTATAGCGCCTATCATCCCCTAGCTCAATTACTAGATTTGCACCTCCCTCCTGTAGCCTAGTAAACCACTCTTTGCACCCTGTCATATGACAAGATGCACCATTGTTTACAAAGCACATGTCTAAAACAGTTGTACTAGACATACAGGCTATGAAGCAGAAATCCTTCTCAATTGACTTGGCAAACTCATTCATTGCTGCTAAAGATGTCATCTATGGCTTCTTCTTCTTTCTCTCTAGACACTGTGATGCAAAGTGACCCATCTTGTGACACTGGAAACACTTGACTTTTAAGAAGTCAATGTTTTTCTTTCCACCTTTCCTCTTCTTCTTGCCTCTTGATTTGCCTATAAGGGGCAAACCTTCTTCCTCATGTGTATGAGTTGAAGATGATGGACCTTCTTGACCAATTCTAATCTCTTCCTGCACAAAATCATCCCATAGTCGATGCCAATTAGGGAGCTTCTCCCGAGCCACCACACCACGAACAAAAATGTCCCATGACTTAGTAAAGCCATCTAGTGCAATATGCACCAACTCAGGATCTTCAATCTTTTCTCCCACTACTGCAAGTTCATCTCTAATTTGTGTTATCCCGATAAGATAAGGTATTACACCCTCACCTTTGGCCATCTTGGTTCCACGTAGCTGCTTGCGCAAAGCCATCACTTTGTTTTCATTTTTGTTTTGGTAGAGGTCACTTAGGGCTTTCCACGTATCTTTTTCCTCGGCTTTTCCTGAGAGATGTGGGACCACATGGTCGTTTATCCCATCAAGAATCAAGCTCTTGGCCTTAGCCTCACCTTTCTTCCAGATGACCAATTCATCTGCATGGGGGAGTTTTTTACTTGTCACTGACATGCTCTGACACATCAATGACCTCCAATATGATTGTTATCCTTTCTTTCCAGGTGGGGTAATTCTGAGCCCCTTGTAACATGTCTTCTACCCTCAAACGCATGGCCATTTTCTGAAAGTGTTATGTTCAAACCCTCAAGGTTCAAACCCTTGCTGAAAAATTTGTACGACTACCTTGATCTGTGCTTGGATCCTCACGATCCACCTAGATCTGAATAGATCTATCTGTGTGTTGTTGCCTTCACTGTTCCTGCTCCGATACCATGTAAATTTCCTTAAAACCTAGCATTGTTTCCTTCAGAAAAATTAAATTATTTTTTTGTCTATGTTTAAAAAATATTTCAGCTAGGTTTAATGCACAGCATAAATTAAAATGCACAGGATCTTTTCCAAACAAAGACACACAACAAACACATCACATCAACACAATTGTTTTTGGACAATAGTCCCAGGAAAAACCCAATGTGGGAAAACCAGCACAGCAGATCTAGAGGTTTTTATTAGCAGAGAAATATAGAATGCTTCTTTCAGAAAATTCGCTCCTCTTGAGATAAAACCTAGTAAAATCCTTCAAGACTAAAGTATAGTCTCTCCCTTTGCTTTGGAACCAGATTTGTCCCAGCGAAACCCTTCAATATATGCCTCTGCAAAACTGCACAGTGGCCTTGTAAGTACTGCATCAGACTATACGGATCCTCTGCGTAGGTGAAGTGAACTCTGTTCAATCAAGAAGATGAGATAATCTCCTGTTCAAATGTCTTCCTTTGTTTCCCTGCAACTATCCTCTTTCTCAGATCTCAGATCGAGCCTCTCTTCCTCCTGGATCAGTCTCTCCTCATAGTAGTAGTGTGCCCTCTTCCTAGTTTTCATTCTATTATACTATTGAGCAAGCGAAAACCCTAACTCATCAATGAGATCTATGGCTGACATCTAATCTTGGACTCTCAAAGAAATGGATGGTGCAGATTAAAAGATCCATCACTTAAATTTTTCACTTTTTAACTTTAGAAAAAGAAGTCAATAAGTCAATATTAAATTAAAACATCTAATGTTACTTTTTCCTAAGTTATACTTTAGGAAAAGCATCAATGCATCAACTAGGCAGTTTCATTGTACTCTCCTAGGCTCGAACGCAAGCCATGAAGAAGACCTTTGTCACTACACTCTTCTCAACAGGGGGAATGGTGTTTTTGGTGATTGTGTCATTTCTGCAATTTTAGCTTAGAATCAATTTTCACACCAAAGCATAAGCTAAAATTAATCCTTTAATTCATCACAAAGCACTACAATCATTACATAGATTAGATTTCAATTTGGCAAGTAATACTTTAATTGCTAGACTAGATTTCATTTTATGTAACTTTACTTTCTGCAATTTCAAGTTGGAAAATAAACCGTCTCCTCAGCTCCTCGCAAGAGGCTGGTCAGTGAAGACTAAGTAATTAGAAAATATTTCCCTTTCAGCTTTTTACTTTATTGCTTAAAATAAACATTTCCCCTCAGCTCCTGGTGTTGTTCCTGACCCTCCCAATTGCGAGCTTGTTTCGATCTTTTGGGAGTAAGTTCCATACACACTGGGTTGGTCAGTGTAGGTAGGTTAATAGGGAAATCCTTATCAAGTATTAATTCAGTGGAAACGTAAAAGAGTTTGTGTAAGAAATCTGGCGGGAACTTTGAGATCTAGGTTATCCCTGTCGGGTCTCCCACATTCTCTTGGGCTTGTGTGCAAAATCTGAGGGATACTCTCCCTATTGGATATTCGGCAAGCTCAACCTCCACTCTAGGGATATCCTGTAAAGGGACGAATCTAGATTAGCTCTCAAACACTTTATTTTTGCAAATAAAGTTGATCTCATTAATTTACCTTAACTCTAACTTGCCCCCAAGGACACACCAAGTGGATTGAAAATTTCTTCCACGTCACCCAGGTGTGTATAAAGGCGACAACAGGAAGTATTCCGGGTACCTACTTGGAACAAGAACAATTGTAGCATGTATATAGCAATTTCTGAGTACCAACATGAAAGTAATACCCCAAGAGACAAGAGACATAGACAGCGAAAAATATGCTAGCTGACACAGAATTGCAGTAAAATAACAGTTGTACAACAGCAATTAGTATTTTGTAACAGCCACAAGAAAATTAGATCAGAATTGCATGAAAACACAGTGGAAACTTGGCATTTATCAATAGATCAATCAGCATTTATTCCAAACAATTTCTAAGTAAGTTAATCTAATGTTAGAATAGAGTATGCAGCAAACTTAAGTAAATTAGATGGTTGTAGCAGTGTTTTGCAACAGCAGCAATAAAGTTAGTAGATTAGGCTAAGCTAGAGTGAGAAAAAGTTAGTAAAATCTTTATAGAATGATGTTTGAAAGTCTGTTTGATAAAATTCCTTCACAAGAGCAATGAAACTAGTGCCTTTTGGGCTATAGAGTCATTTACAACATCACTATAAATGTAACTTGGAGAATAATGATAGCAATGTCTAAGGAAATGGAGTGAAGTTTAAGGTGCTAGCACCTTAGGGCCTTAAACTTCAAGCCTTGAAAGAGAAATTTGCTAGAGTGCAAGCACCCTTGGGCTCTAGCAAATTCTTTTCCTTCTCTAGATTCTTTAAAATTTATAGCAACAGGCTTCTAGAACCAAACTCCTAAAGAGCTAGCACTTTAGGACTTTAGGAATTCACCCTAGATGAGATTTTCTTAACAAATTAATGGGTGGAATAGTCTTTTGAGAGAAGGAAGCACTTATGCTCCTCACTTACAGTTTACACAAGCAATATACCTTCAATATGAACAAGCAAAATTTACCATAAGCATTCAATACATGGAATGAAATTTGCAGATTTTACTTACTTCGCCATGCTTAACGAAGCACAAACCTTAATTTGCAGAAAATTCCACCAAGAATGGGCCAAGAAACATCCAAAACTTGCCCTCCAAGAGATAGCACACTAGTAAAAGAGACCAAGAAAGCCCAAAATAGCGAAAACTTCAGTCCTTGTTCTCTTGTGAGAGGAAAGTGTTTTGTAAAAATGAATGGTGGCTAGCCATACTTATATGGGAAATCCTAGCCACCAAAAGACTTAATCCAAAAGTCATGTCTTTTCAATAAATGAGCCTACTTCTTAATTTGCCCATTCAAATTACAAAAAAATCATTTTTTTACAAAAGTAAACCCTAAAAGGGTGACATCATCCCTTCTTAGGCCGATTGCATCTAGGACGAGACTCGGTTAATGTTCAGGGATGATATGGATAGTATGGTGAAGAGTAGCAGTGAGAAGAACCAGGCCCTTGCAGCTCGCACTAGGAAGGGCAGAAGAGGTTCGTCGGGAAGAAGGGATTCTCCCAAGAGAGAAGCATCTCCAGGGTCAGGTATTTTTTCTTTCATTGCTTCCTCCAGGACATATCCCTCTACCTACGTCTTCTCTTTCACTATTTTGGTTGGCACACCTAATAGGGTCAGATGAAAGTCCTCCCATATGTTGATTTTTCAATAAGCTAGGTTAAGCATGTAGCTCATTTCAATTTGCATTTGTCTTAACCATAAACAAGAATGTTGCAGCAACCAAGATCACAAGAAGAAACACCATGCACAAGAACACAAGAAGTATCTTGGGAAACCCTTCTCAATAAGGGAAGAAAACCTAGCCAAATCCTTTGCTATATTCTTCAAGAGAAAGACCTTCACCACCAATAACACTTAGCACACAAGAGGGTGCTCAAACCCTAGAAGACTAGCGCCCAAGATAGGTGCGCACTTTTCCCAAGACAATGTACTTACTGAAATTTCCAAACTTGTGTGAAGGATATGATTCCACAACGGGGAATCTTCCTTTACTTATATTAGACTTTTCCTATCAACAGAAGTGTCTATTGGCTCAATAGGGTCGACCTCTCTAAGTCACATTATAATTAATATTAACCAGATTAATTACCTTTTACATTTATTACTAATCACATTAAGGTGGGGCCGACCTGTACTTTTTACATAACAATTAGGGTTACAGGCAGGTCTGACTCTTGAACAATATATAGCAAGGGATATGATACACCCACTAGTGCTCATCCACTAGGGGCACATCCATAGGGATGTCATCTCTCTGGCTCACTGCATTGCACAGAAGAACCAAATCTTCACACATTCACCTGTGCTCATCCACAGACACGTCCACTCTACAGATAGTCTTTCCCATTGCCTCACACAGGAGAATCATCTGGAGTTCTCTCGTCAACTTTGCTGCTCAGAGGCTAATACATCATCTTCATTTATGTTCACATGACGATGCACCCAACACTTTGGGATTTCACACGTTCACCTTGTGCTCAACCACAGGCACGTCTAGCTCAACAGATCGCCTTTCCCACTGGATAATCATCTGGAGTTCTTCTCAACTCTCTGAATGGAGAAGGTCATCTCTACGTTCCAGCTCTGTCTCAGGCAAGAACCGCGTACCCTTCTTAGGGGCTTTCTCTCAGGTTTGTAAGCTGAGAGAAAGACTCGCATAGCTACAATGATCCACATCTCACAGGTTTGTAAGTTGTAGAATGTCTCACATAGCTACAATCATCAACACCATATTCAAACTTGCCAACTTACATAAAGTCATGAGCTAGTGTAAAATTTGAAGGGGATACTTGATGTGAATTATTCATGTGGCTTGCATCTTAAGTAACAGCTTACTTTGCATTATTCAAGGAATAGTATATCCTATGATCATTGGCTTTACTTGATTTCATATTTTGTTTTGATCTGGATGCCCCTGACATGGTTCTTGAAGGACGTCCCAGCTTTTCACCGAGGACATTGTGTCTCTTTTGTAGGATATGGCACGGGTGTTGCAAAGCATCGAGTCACCCAGTGACTAGACACATTCAAACATTGTCTCTCACATCTTTTGGACCTTGGACAATGGACAGATGGGCTTGATTTTGATAGATATGGTCATGGTGGCACAGAACAAGAAGCCCACACCATGGGTTCTACACCCCAAAGACTATAATGCATTGGATGGAGGACGTTGCACATGGAGGTAATTGGAGTACACACAAAGACGATAAACAGTCTTCTCCTCTTTGGACGCCACCCCTTGCACCATGGACATTGAGCATTTAGATGATGACATCATGCTAGGGTTCGTCAGAGATGATGAGGTTTGTTGCCACTTGGATACCAGTGATGACTAGAGATGTAGGATAGCATTCTTCCACCATACTTGCACCTTAGACGATGACATATGGCCTTAGAGAGGCCCTCCTAACCCATTGGAGGCATGGCGTGGCCACACATGTGACCATTTATGTATTATTTTCATGGTTTTGACATTTGTAGAGGCTAACTTGAGGGGTCGGCCCCACTTGTAGACATGACTTTTGACTTTTTGGACTATTTGAGCGCTAGGGTTTCCATATAAATAAGGCTAGCACTCAACCTTGTAATTCATCATCACTTCTCCCCTCACACAAGTGAGGAGGAGCTCTAGAAAACTTCGCTACCTTCTCTTCTTGTCTCTTGGATCTCATGCGCACTTTCTAAAGGAGGATTATTGGTTGATGCTTTACTTTCTTAGATGATATCTTGTGGAAATTAGGGTTTCTCTTGGCATACCGATTTGGATAAGCAATTTGCTCTAAGTTTATATGTTTGCTCATGGTATAATTGTTAATTGTTATCTTGTTGCATGTCACTTTGTCCTAGTAAAACCCTAGGAAGGAGACATAAGTATTTCTCTCTTTTAATACTTTTGTTTGTAAAAGATTGGTGAAAGCATTGAGAGATCTGGTCTCTTGCTAAGATTCAAAGGCTTAGGGCCCACGAGGCTTTGCACCTTAAGGTTTTGATCTTATTCATTTGATCCTTGACCTAGGTCACCTAGAAGAGGGAAAACGACATCTAGGGCCCAAGAGCTTTGCACCCTAGAAATCGTTTTCTTTAGGGTTTGACTCCTAAGGCCCAAGAGGCTTTGCACCTTAGGGTTTGAACCTCGTTCTTCTTGATTATCTAAGTCTTTGTTCAAGTGTTGCATGCTTGACTCCATTAGCCCTAAAAAAGACAATGACACTAGTCTAGAACTCTTGTGGTGAAAACATTCTTAGAATTAGTATTCTTTCTCCTAAAGCGATTTGACTAACCCTAGTAACTCTAATTTTAGCAAACTAATGATATTTATTGCTATTGTTATTAAAGTTTGCTACAGCCACTAGGGTTTACTTTAATTGTTGCATACATACTTGAAATAGTGGTTAAAGTTACTCGGAATCATAGTCTAGAATTAAAGTTACTCGGAACCATAGTCTAGCAATTGGATATTATTGTACATGTTAAAGGTTTAATTTTTATGCTCAATTGCCATACTTCATAGTACATTTTCTTATTGCTATTACAAAACATTAAGCGTTGTTATATATTATTTTACTGAATTTATTGATTATACAGTGTCTAAGAGGTCGTTAACGAGTCATATAACTTCATAATTGTCTATATTAAGCTTTGGATTGTTTATTGTCTCATACAGGTGAACCAATTACCTTGTTACCTTCCTTACCCGTCCCAGACCTATACCTAACATTTAGGTGACCAAGATAAGGGGATGTAGGCATGGCTAATCTTGTTATTTGATCCCTTGAGGTCACCGGGGAAGCCTCCCTTGTGTTGGACCTTCTTCCATCACTAAAACGAGGGAAGTATCTACTTAGGTGACAGTGGTAGAAACTTCCAATTGTTACACAAGATTGGGATGTTGTGGAGGGCTTTGCACAAGTATAAATCATGTGATAACAAGGACAATTTTCTTTGTTACTCTTGCGACCAAAGAAGGAATGGTTGGCACTTTCCGACTAGGGGTGCAAACAGCAGTTCCTTATTGCATGTAGATCTAACACAACAAGAGAAGTTGAAGGTGACGAATTAGTTATATAGATTTTTGCATCATTACTCTGAGTTATTTCAAGAATTGTGTGGAATGCCTCATGTTATCACAAAATTTGTACTTGTGCAAATCCCTCCACAAGATCCCAAATCTTGTGTAACAATCAAAAATACCCACCACTGTCACCTATGCAAATATTTCCCTCATTTTAGTGAAGGAGAAATGTCTAACACAAAGGAGGCTTCCCTAGTGACTTCAAGGGATCAAATAGCAAGATTAGCCAAGCCTATAGCCCCCTATCTTGGTCACTTAAAAAGGTCAAGCTAGGTCTAGGGAAAGGTGAAGGGTCAAATGGATTTGAACAAGGTAATTGGGCAACTTGTACGAGACAATAAACACTTCAATGTATAAAATCATCAATTACCAAGTTATATAGCATAATAATCACCTTTAGACACTAGATGACAAGTAAAACCTATTGTTGTTGTAAATTTGCAGCAGTCAACCAGTTTATATCAGCATTGAAAGATTTATAACAAGAAGAAGAAATACAACCCAGAAACTTAGCAATTGACCCTCTAAATTTAGTGTATAACATAAGAAACAATATATAATTGCCAAAACAATTTTTTAGGGCAAGTTTTGCCACAATGTTAAGTAAATTTGCAGCAAAATCTGCAGCACTAATGGCTGTAAGCAAACAATTTATGACAGCAGCAAGTAAACAAGTGATTTTTCAATATGTTAGGGTAGAATTAGCTTGCATATGATGTCATAAATCAACTTTAAGACGGAGTTTTAAGAGACACAAGGTTGAATCTAACCAAGGAGTTAACCATCACTTGCATTGAATAGACTAGTGTCGTTTCCTTTTCTTTGGCAATGGAATCAAGCAACACACCATGGAATTGCTAGGTGCAAGAGAGATGAAGGTTAAATTAGGACATATAGCCTCAAAAACCCTAATCCAACTTATTAGAAAACAAACCCTAGTGCATATAGCCTCATAAACCCTAGTTGTCGTTTTCTCCTCTAGCCTCTGGCAACAAGATTTCATTAACAAGATTTAGACACTAGGGTATAAAGTTTCTTAATCCCTAGCACAAAACCTTAATGCTTCAACAATTGATGATAAATGAAAGTAGGAAGGCGCATAAAGACTCTTAATCCCTCCTAGGGTTTCAAGTATGCAAGATCACATGCAACAATTAAGCCTATAAAGAGCATATACCAAGAAACACACACACAAACAATAAAACTTGAACAAAGAAGACTTACTAAACCAAGCGCATGCTTGAGGAAATCCTAATTCACCATCCAATCTTCAACAAGAGAGAATCGTCCAACAAAATCTTCCTCCAAGTGGTACACACTAGATTCCAAGAGCAAAAGAGAAATAGAGCGAATTTCTCTAAGAGTACTCTCTCATAAATGTGAGGAGTTGTGATGATGAAAACTTAAATGAGTGCTCCCTCTATTTATATGAAGTAACCAAGCACATTTTGTTGATATTATGGTAGCTGCGAGAGGTATTTACCTCCACATGTAAACCTAACAAGAATAGAATACTCCGAGAAGCAAGAAGAAACCCTAATGAGTTGGCTAATAACCCTAGAAGACTTGTCGGCTCAAGAATATAATTTATATTAGGTTATTAGCCTCCAAGAGAAGAAGTCGGTCAAAACAAATAATAATATACTGAGCAGACAGATACCTAGAATGAGAAGTCGGCCTAGGTAGTTAGCCAGAATTAGTATAAATACAGGAGGCCAGTTCTCATTCTGGCAGGCAGTCTCAGAATTGCAGAGAAGCAACTTGTGCGCACTGCAGTGCCCAGTCTTGTGCGTAGGTTTGAGGAGAGTTGCCATTGCAGTTGCTGCAGCTAACAGATCACGTTTGGCTTGGACTATCTCTTGGTTAGGGTTTGGACAATCTGATTAGCTCTTGTTGATGCGCTATCCTTGGGGAAAGGTGTGCTACCGTTTGTTTGGCTATCTAGCCTAGGGTTTGCTTCCAGAATGATTCTCTGTCAAGGTTAAGGTGCTCGAAGGGTGGCTTCGGCCTATGGTTGGGTGACAAGGGTACTGTCAATGGTAAAACAAGCACAATCTTTCATATTCTAACAGGTTATGGGCCCACCACTTCTTCATTCAATCTAAACCGTTGGAAGGAAACATAGTCGTAAGGATATTAAGCTCGTTGAAGAACTGTCGCTAGAGTTTCTAGCAGGAGCAGTCACCATTGCATTGTCGCTAGGGTGACTAGCAGGTGCAGTTGCAGAAACCCTAATCCTCTCGTTGAGGCACCTTAAGTGAAGGGATTAACCTAATCTCCAGACAGATCAGTGCACCCTAGTCTAGCGCATCTCCTGGTACTCTTAGCAAGCCAAGACATGAAGTTTGAGTTTTTGGTCAAATCTAGGGTTGACCAAGTCAAAGCAACCATGACTTACTCTATGAACTCAGAGAACAAGTTAGATGGAGCTTCTAACTTCAGAGCGTGGAAGACAAGTATTGACCTCATCCTTGCCAAGAATACAGTGTTGGATATCGTGAAAGGAAAGATCGTGAAACCAGAGTTTGAAGAAGGAAAAGAGAGGGAACCGCAAAACATTGCAGCTATGGAGAAGTCCAAAGACGGTGACATCAATGCTATGAGTATCATAGTGGAATCTATAAAAGACCACTTGATACCCTACATCTCCCATCTTAACTCATCGAAGAAGATGTACGATGCCCTAACAAACCTCTTCTCAATCAGAAACATTGGACAAGTAATGAGTCTGAAAAATGAGCTCCGTGACATGAAGATGAATGACGACGACAACATAACATCATACTTTGTGAGGATCTCTCAGCTAAGAGATCAACTACAAGCTATTGAAGAGATCATTTCAAAGAAGGAATTGGTAAACATACTACTCAATGGTCTTCCCAAGACATGGGATGCATTTGTCACAAGCATTAACACAAGGAAGAAGTATCCTACATTTGACGAACTTTGGACTTGCTGTGCTCAAGAAGAATCCAGGATCAGTGCAAAAGAGAAACCCCAAAAGAAGTACGATGATCAAGCCTTCACAGCAAGATTCAAGAATTTCAGGAACAAAA
>JZKD02S1663792.1:7857-21567 GCA_000966675.3 Picea glauca
GCTCTCGTGAGGTCAAGACCAAGACAACACAAACCAACCAAAGTGAAGATAGAAAAATGTATTCAATTGTCAACTTATGTGTATGATCAAGGAATTACACAATAAAGTAAGAATGCCTTTGTGGGAAAAGGACATGCCGCTGTATCATATTAATCGAAAGTAGAAGATACAACCTGATCACCTTGATGTCACAAGCTTCCTTTCAGTGACTCTTGGTTCCAACACAAACAATTGCTTGATCCTTGCATGAAGAAGATCCAATTCCTCTTGATAGACTTGCTAGAGTCTCCAAGCTCTTGTTCAAGCTGGGTTCTTCACACAATTCCTTCACCAATTCTCCAATTAATCTTGCTTAACMTTTTCCATGAGAATCCTATCAATATATAGGAGAGGATGAGATGGTTACATAGATGAGAATGATCCCACCAAATCAGGGAAACCAGTAAAATGATAACCATTCGAATGCCAACCCATTCTCTAGAAGATTCCCTTCTATAACCCTCGAGACTTCTTCCTTTTTCAAAGCTTGAGAACAAGTTCGCACCCTAGATATATAACACAGTGCGAGAATTTCACACCGTAGCTGAAGGTAGCCTGCGAGAATGGGTCATTCTCGCACCCTAGGCTATAAGCAGCCTGCGAACTCTCTTCAAAAATATGTTTTCTGGAAGGAGATGAATGCCAATTTTCTCAGGAGAAAGTCCTTGTTGGGAGCTTGAGTACACCATCACCAATACACCATCAAGATGACCAAAATCATGGGTAACAAAATGCCCCCCAACGTATGAGGCCGAAATCAGTGACAGCCGAAATACTTTGTAAACTACGTGTGTGTGTCAGAAACCAAGAGCACACCTAATTGGAAACTTGCGAACAACCAAGCATCTGCAGAATATCATACTAGTTCTGAGGTAGGCATTCCCATACTCAGATCATAGACGGATGACATTATAAGCATAGGTCATGGCCACCAATCATACACTGTGGATCCATGCCGTCAAAATATCGCATAGCCACCAGGAATACACTGTGGATCTATGCAAGAAAATTCAAATTGAGACGACATAGCCACAAGACATACAAAGTGGATTTATGTGTCAGCAAATTATACATATTCCATCACAACCTGGACCAAAGAGATGAGATCCAGGGTATTCAATCCCATTGCCCAAAAGTACAAATCTAACCATGTGATTACACGTGTCAAAGTCGAACATGGTAGAAACCACTTGATTACTGGTCATTGATGAAACCGTTAACAAGTGTGAGGGAAATCACCATTAATGTCAATGATTCCCAAGGTACACTAGTACAATCCATCGAATGTGAATGAATGAGTTGAGGTAGAACACCCGACGAAATCTTTCGATCAGGGGTCAATGATGGAAACCCACTGTCGAAAGTGAGGAAACCTGCCATTGAGGAATGCAAGTTCCAAGGTACCAATGAATTTCTAAGTCTTGTTTCTGGATAATGAGCTGGAGTCGACGGAACAAAACTCGTCACAGGAGGGCCTTGATGTATCCCCCATCAATGACACGAAATGAGTAACATATTTTGAAGGTGAAACAAAGTATGATGTAAGTTGGACTAGACACAGGGAAGGCCGACACGGAGGAATGGACAACTATAGATGGCTGACTCAATAGAGGTTTCAGATGAACTTCTCTTGAACATATGAATGACATGACCAATGATTTGGCAGCATTGACTCAGAGACGATGCAGGGCATGATCTTGTAGCAAATCGAATAAGAGACAAATGGATATCCCAAACTGACTTCAAATAATGAATAGGGGGGTGTCATGTTCAAGAGCGACACTTACTGCCAATCAATATAAATACGAAAACACATCCCTTTCCCAAATTTTCCCCCACCATTTCTGGCAAGTACCTCTTTATTTTTACGCAAGCTTGAGGAGGATAACATATGCTTGTTGATGTAAGCTCATCCTTCGAATGAGTCCTTCGGAGTATGTTTAACAACCCTAAGAAGGAGTGTTTCGGTCCCATTACGGGTCTGTCGATGTTTGTTTAACGAGTCCAAAGATAGAAAACTTGAAGGTTTTTCATGATTATAGAGTCTGAAAAAACATTAAAAGAGAACTCTCTCAGTTCCTTTTTTGTAAAATAGTCTGATGAGACCGAAAAAGAGATAACTTATCACCCAATAGACGCTTTCTTCAAATACTTTAATGAGCGTGAAAATAGCAAGGTCGCTTGGCGATATTTTCATATTTAGAGAGTCTAAAAAGAGCTTAAAGAGAACTCCAGGGGGGGTCCTTTTTCGTATAACCTTGTTGAGCTTGAAAAAGTGATAAAAGTGTGTTCGATCCCGTTCTCATGTATTTTCGAGTGTGAGAATGGACAAAGACCAAGATTGAGGTTTTGTGCAAAAACCATAAAAAACCATCAAAACACGCGATGAAAAAGAGAAAAAATATCCGTATCCCTGTATACAAACATCGAAGTCGCCATGTCTGCAAAATTCACACTCACAGGGGTATTAGGCATTAGGTTTTAAGAAATAAAACAATTATAAAAACCAATAACAAATGGTAAAAGTAAATATAAGTGGGTAAAAGTTCTTTTTACCATAGTCATTGTAACTTTGCCAATATTTTAGTTCGAAACCCCTCTTTTTCCCTTGAATTTAGGTGCTCGATTGCGGGAGGTACGAGCATCCATTCGACGAACCATCTCTGGTAGTGAGGTAAGCTCCTTGTCCTCTATCTTTTCATGGTTTAATTTTTCATTTTCATTGGTAAAAATCATGTTTTTGAGTTTGTTTTAGGGGTTAAAGTTGCGCTCAGCCATTCTCGCAGGCCAGCCACATGGGACCTGTGAGAATGCCTCATTCTCGCAGGTGACCCCAAAAACACCCGCGAGAACCTCGCACGGTGCCTAAAGGGCACCTGCGAGAACCGCAAAGTGGAATTTGTTTTTGAAGTTTGCTCAATGAAAAAGTTACCAAATGTTGAATAGAAATGCTGACCTTCTTCTTATGTTTCTTATGCAGGTATTTGGCTATCACCATGGTTCTGGAATGGCATGAAATAGAGCATGAAGAAGATGATGCTATTGCCAGGAATCATCCGGGCATTGTTGCCTCTTTGTGAGACTGTGGTCTCCTGAAATTCTTTCGTATCCCGGGTATGAGGGTCCAAGTCAGGTTATTGGAGTACCTTGTGCATATGTGGGACCCGGACCAACAAGTATTCCACGTAGGGGTCCATACATTGTCCTTGGATATCAAGGACATTTACTTCTTGACAGGATTGTCATGGCGTGGGTACCACGCGAGCCTGACTGGTAGCAGAGGTGGTGGCCTACCCATGAGTGAATACTGCCGTTTGCATTGTGTTCCAGAGGCAGAAAGGAGCAAAGGAAAGGTATCCATTTGGGGAGTGCGGGATTTGAGCCTTCGCACTATTTTTTTCACCATTTCTCATATGGTTGGGAGCGCTACTCCTCACATGGCTCTCCAGAGCTACTTTCCGTATTCCATAGAGTGTATTGAGCCTCAAGTTTTTAATTGGGCAGACACAGTCCTTCGTAGCATGAAGAGGCAGAAATGTAGGCGAGGAAACCTGGATAAATTCGGGTACGAGTGATTGTTGGTGTCCTTATTTATTGAGAGGGTTCCCTTGCTGAGGTTGCAGGTTGAGTGGGGTTTACCGGATCCAACGGATCCAAGAATACTGAGGTGGTGTCAGCTCATGGCCCATCACGTAGCTGGACCAATTATCAAATACAATGATGCCTTTTTCAACTGGTTGCGACCACAGATACTGATGGTCGATGATTATTCCTATGCCGGGTTGGACTTCCGAGGGGATCTGGACTTGGCCTTGCCTGAGGGCGCTCAGTGGGGGGATCTTGGTAAGAAGTACACATTTTAAATGTTTTTGTGAATTTTATCATATGCAAATGTTTTTTATGTTCGTCCAAGGTCTAATTTCAACGTTCTTTTTTGATAACATAGACATAGGACCTTACTGAACACCTGGTACTTCTCCTATTCAGCGACAAGGAGAGGTGGCTCCAGTGCCATGATGGGATGCCAAATATTATGAAGCGGTGGAACAAAACCTAGAGGGTTTGACAACAGACATTCCAGACATGCCCCTTGGGGAGGTTTCACGACGTTATCAGCGTCATATAGTAGGAGTGTTAGAGTCCATTGGCCGAATGATTCGTAGGGTTACCCGCTCAGTCATGTGTTACCGTGAACGTAATCCATGACGTCACTTTGTAGAATCTATGGGCTTCAGATTTTGAAATTTTGGTTCTCGGACATAACTTTTTGTAAAAACTTTTTTGATCGTTATATATACATATGGATTCTACCGGTTCATCTTGTGTTGTGTGAAAATTGATGTGATTGATTTATAAATGGCCCAAATGTCTGTCTAATACATAGTTAGCTAATGCATCCGTTAATTTATTTAGACATCTAGGAATATGTTGATATTCAATATAATCAAAATACCGTTCCAAGAGGTGGATTTGCAAATACACCCGTAACAAAGTAGGACTTCGAATAGTATAGACATTACTTAACTGTAGTACTACGAGCTGCGAATTGAGTCGCACAACCAAGTGACGAATTCCGAGTGAGATAGCATCAATCAACAATTCGATAACGATTCTATACTCTGCAATATTGTTGGTCGCATGGCCAAGGCACACACCTCGTAAAGAGACAAGTTTGTTTGTAGGGGCGTAAATTTCCCATGCAGCGGAAGTAAGGTTCTGAGTACTACGACTAGCACCATCAACAAAGACAATGTGGGGTAGCGAAGACTTCGAAATCTGGAAATCAAACACAACGTCACATAAGGGCAGAGACTAGATAACGACAAAAGAAAACTACAGTAACACACAAGAAGTATGATACAATAAAAATACAGGTACTCGTGCACAGGTGATCTTATGCATAGTACTTCTTCAAGTACAACCCATTTCTGGGTTCACTCAAAGGGATACCATCGTAATATACTAACTCGTAAGCTCCTTTCTCCAAAACTCATCTAACGATATAAGGACCTCGCCACATGGCTTCAAATTTTCCAGCTCTTAGCATATCTCGATCTTGTTCGTAGAGGAGAACCATATTTCCTTCGAAGAAAACACGAGGCTTGACATGTTTGTCGTATTGGGCCTTGACATGTTTTTTCTGAGCTTTTATGACTAGGGTAGCATCACGTCGAGTTTCGTCTAATCACACGAGATACAATAGACGTTATTCCTCGGCATAAGTGTTTGGTAGGAGTTCAAAATCTAGTTTTAAGGAGGGTATCTCGCATTCGATTGGGAGAATGGCTTCCAAACCATAGATTAACTGGAAAGGTGTAAACCTAGTAGCGGACTTGACGGATGTCCGGTAAGCCCACAATGCCGAAAACAACATTGTGTGCCAACTTGTTTTGTGAATCCCTATCATTCATCGGAGCATGGTTATGAGAACTTTGTTAATTGCTTCGACTTGGCCGTTGGCTTGTGGGTAATAGGGCATTGAGTTTTCATGGCGAAGGCCCAACTTTTCAGTTAGTTTGGACATCATGAAGTTTCTAAAGTGGCTATCATGATTAGTGACGATAGCCTGAGAGACACCAAAATGAGCTATGATGTGGTTAAAAATGAAAAATGTTGCGGTCTTTCTAGTGTTGTCAAATGTCGGCATCGCCTCGTCCCATTTCGTAAAATAATCTATGGCTACAATAATGTATCTATGCCCCCCGACCGAGTGGGGGTGACATGTCATGAAATCGATGCCCCATTTCGCAAAAGGACCAACGAAGACCACAGGGTGAAGAGGAGCGGGATGTGACCGTATCTTATGATTATAGGTATGGCAAGCGTGGAATTTTTGTATGGTGATTATGCAGTCGTTAAATAAAGAAGGCCAAAAATACCCTGCTCGTAAGATCTTCTAGGTAGTAGCATACCCATACATATGACCACCACAGGCTCTAGAATGACAATCATTTAAAGCTTTCTCGGCTTCGTCGAACGTGAGGCAGCGTCGAAAAACTGAGTCAATCCCACGATAATAAAGAGTATGCCCGAGGATGATATATTGATGGGCTTGGTAGCGTATTCGACGCCGGTCAGTACTAGACAAATTAGGCTGGAAAGTCTGGGTTTGGAGATATATGATGATATTGCCATACCAAAGATCATTGGAACTAATGAGGAAAAGGGATTCATCAGGTAATGAATCGGCTGCTACATTTTCCGTTTCAGAGTAGGGAAAGTCGCATATCAACTCGGAAAACACTAAGGACTTCTTGGACTTGGCTCGTTCGAATTCCAAGTCAAACACCTGGAGTATCACGATCCATTTGGATTATTTTCCCCCTAGAAATTGACGTGTGAGAATGTGTTGCATAGGGTTGCAGTTAGAAATCACTGTAGTCTTGCGAGAGAGGATATAGTGCCGGAAGTGTTGAACTGCTTGGATGGGTGCCAAGGCCGGTTTTTTGACATGTGAATACTTGGTTTCGGTAGGCGTTAGACTTCAACTCAAGTAATAGATAACATGTTCATTGTGAGAATCATCCTCTTGGACGATAACCATACCAATGGTGTAATCCGAGGTGGTGAGGTAGAGGAAATAATCGCGACTGTAATCAGGGGGGAAGAGAAGTGGAGCACGTGTTAGGGATAGTTTCAAAGCTTCAAAGGCTTTGTTTGTGATGGTATCCCATACGAACTCAGACCCCTTTTTTAGGAGTCATGTAAATCCACGAGTTATCTTGGCGTAGTTCGGGATGAAACGACGAAGAAAGTTTGATTTCCGCTGCAAACTTTGTAACTAGCGAAGTGTAGAAGGAGGAGGGAGATTAAGGATCACCTCGATCTTTAAAGGATCTACCCTGATCCCTTGACGTGAAACAATAAAGCCTAGAATTCGGCCAGATTCCACGCAGAAAACACACTTGTGAGGATTCAAGCGTATATGGTAAAACCAAAATCGAATGAAAATGGATTGAAGGTGGATTGGATGATCGACTCGATGCATAGAATGAGCGGGTAGGTCATCAAGATATGGTTGCACGATGTGCTTGATATCATGGAAGGCATAAGACATAGCGCGTTAAAAAGTTGCACTAGCATTCTTGAGACCGAAAGGGAGTTTCCGATAGGCGAAAGTGCCCCAAGGACAAATAAAAGCCGTCTTATGTTGATCCTCAGGAACAATATTGATTTGATTATATCTGGAGAAACCATCCATCAGAGAGAAGATTTCGTTTCCGGTGCAATTGTTGACAATCTGATCAATGAAGGGGGTAGGAAAGTTGTCCTTAGGACAAGCTTTGTTGATATCCCTATAATCAACGCATACGCGGATTGTGCCTTGTTTCTTTTCAATCGGGACAAGATTGGAAACCCAGTCAGTGAGGGCCACTGGGTAAATAAAGACGGCTTTGAGAAGTTTCTCGACTTCAAGCTTGATAGCCGCTGCTTTACATGGGTGAACTGGATGAAGGCATTGCCGGATGGGTTTAGCGTCGGGGTATGTCTTGATCTCATGTATCACAATGTCAGGGTCGATACCCGACATTTCTTCGTATCTCCAGGCGAAGACGTCACAAAATTCTTTGAAAAGTGATGTGTAGGTGATGATTTCGTTAGGGGAACACGAAGCTCCGATATGCGCATTTTCGACAATTCCAGGTTTGATGGATATGTCAAGGGGAATAGTGGGTGAGATATTGCTTAAGTTCCCTTCGAAAAGCACATTGTGTTTGGACTCGGGAACGGTTGAAATGACGACAATGGTCGACAGGGTCGATATCCGGTTGTAATTATTGATGGTATGTTGTTCCAGAAAGAGGATGAAACGGTGATGTCCATCGTCCCAAGGGGTGTCTTCCATGATAGACATGATCATCTTGTCTGTGGGAAAAATGACACGGAAAGGATCTGGAGATAAATCACTAAGAGAGGGGGTAGAAGGGGTTGCTGATTGAATGGCCTGATAGGCAGATTCGACCGGGCTTAACAACATTTCATCGCTGTAACGAAGATGGTCTCCAGGGTTAGGTACCATCCATGGGTCATGAGACGCAGGAGTTCCGTAAATCAAGGTGGAGATCATGTTGATTGAAGCAACAAATGAGAATGGAACATCGGGAGGTGGAATGGGGAAAGTACCCATCAACAAAGAGTCTTTGAGAAGGCCTACACCGATGTTCTCATAACCCGGTGGGGTTTTAGCGATGAACGGTACGTTGCCAGTACGGGTATCCAAGTTAAAGAAGGCAAATTGGTCGATGGTGACTACCTTTCCTTGATGTGGGAAATGTACAACATGAAAAAGAGTCGACACAACTGCGCACATGGAATCGATCCATCTACGACCAAGCAGAAGATTGTAATCGAGAGGAGCGTCAAAGACTTCCACTTCAACTTGGACCGTTTTTCCTTCTAGCGTGATTGGAAATGAAGGAAGGACACCGTAGGGCTTAAAACTAGAGCCATTGAAGGCTTTGAGAGTGTTCTGGGATTCAATCAAAGAGGGAGAGCCAATGGCTTTCCAACAGGTAAGAGACATGACACACGTCGAGGCACCCTCGTCGATAATGGTTCGACAAATGTTTTTTTCGAAGATAATCACTTGGATTTGGAATGCAAGTTGAGGGGGTAACCTTGGGATGTGATCTTCCAAGTCAAAAATTATTAAATTCGTGTCCGTCGGGTCAATTCTACCAATAGCTTTCAACAGTGCCTTCCATTGTGTGGGACAACTTTGAAGGACTTCGAGGGCTGACATCGCAGAAGGTGCTTGATCTAGATCTTCAACAATGCTACAGTTCTGGGTAGCACAAGCATGAGGATTGAAAGCCGATTTCCAAAGGACGCCCTTTGGGGGGGGTCGAAGAACTGTGTCGAGGCTCGGTCATTCGAGATGAAGAGGACCATTGGTAGGTGGAGTCACGAGAGAGGGTTGTACCAACGAAGGAGGTGGATAATCAACCTTCTCTTTAGAGGGAGAATAATCTTTGGCTCGAGTGGTGAGTGCAGTTTCATTCTTCTTTGAATCACCAGTACACATCAATACATAGGATGTAGTAGAAGGGGAAGGTTGGTCATGAATGACCAATTGGGCCTGTTGTTGAGAGGGGAAGGGTTGGGACAAAATGGCCGGAGCAGGTGGTTTTGGGGCTCCTTGACGGAACTTAGTGACCTCGACGCATCGTGGACAATCCTTCGTGTAGTGATCATCACCATAGATAAGACAAGGGTATCAAGGTTTGCGCTTATCCCTATCGTCAACAGGCAGAGTTTTGGTTTTCTCTGCTTGTAAAGTATTTTTGTCCTCCTTATTCTTACCCTTTCCTTTTCTGGATTTGTTTTTACCGGCTGGGGTAGATTGAACTGCATTTACCTCAGAAGTCTTGTCAGTGGGAGGGGTAGGAGACGAAGCATTTTGAACATTAGAAGAAGCAAGTTTGGGGTTGGTGCTTGAGGCAGAATGTGGTTGGGCATGGAAAGTGCCAATCACACCATCAACTGGAGTTGTTGAAGTGGCAGAAGTGGAAGGATGAGGTTCGTCAGGGAGTAAGTCGTAAAGAGTACCCGTTTGTGAGTAAACGAGGTTAAGATATTGAGAACGACTTATAGCCTGTTCTTCGGTGACAACTCCACCCATGGCGATGTCACGTGAAATGTCATTCACAAATTATTTTGTGAACCACTCTGCCAGCAACTGATCTGGAAGTTTGAGTTTGATGAGACGTCGTCTCCTTCGCCATTCATGAATGTGATCAGATATATGAGTGGCTTTAGTTTTTTTGAAAGAAATCAAAATACCGGTTCCCATTTCATAACAGATCGGTAACTGGTAGTGGGTGAGGAAGTCCATAGCTAGGGTGTTGAAGTCGACGAAGAAACCTCGTGGTAATTCTATATACCACTTCGCAGCAAAACCCATGAGAGTTCTTTGAAAAAGACGTAAACAAATAGAGTCATCCATCAAGGAGTTGGATGAGCACCAGAAGTGAAAAGTCACGACGTGATTGTTCGGGTCCTCTCCCGTTTTTACATCAAATTTAGGGATGTCTGATGGTAGCTTGGATGGTATAGCGGGCAATTGGGGAGAGTGATGAATTGGATCATTTAAAATCCTTGATAGATCCGGGAGATCCAAAGTGGCCAAGAAGGGTAACTGTCTATTCACATGCGGATACTGGTGGCTTTGGGGAGGGAGCCCCGTCGATAAACCAGTGGGACCATAAGAAGTCTGCATATAATGTGAAGACCCAGGAAGATTCGGTGGTTGTTGTGGAGGAAAGTAGATCATGGGATTGTATCCTTGAATAGGGACATGACTTTGAGCATTTGAGCCCCAAATAGGATTGGACGTACCTGGATATGGTTGGCCTATACTAGGGGGTATAACGGATGCAGTTGGAAGCTATTGCCCCCCAGTCGATTGAGGGTTATGTTGTATCATATGATTCTAATACTGGGCCAAGGATGTAGTTATTTTTTGTTCGTAAGGTGGGGTCGGTAGGGGTTGTCCTCCAATTGGGGGTTGTGTTCCAATTGGGGGTTGTGTTCCAAATGGGATTTGTGTTCTAATAGGAATTTTCCCTACAAGGGGGGAGGTTGAGTAAAACCTCCTTGGTGAAATTGTCTACCAACAGGAATCTGGTAATTTGGTGTGAATGACATAATAGTGCCACTAGGATTAGTGCTGCCGGTAGAGGACAAGAAAGGTCCTCCAAAAGGGGGTTGAGGAAGTGTCAAAATGAAACCGGGAGGAGAGTGCCCAGAAGAAGAGGGACCACCAGGATTTTTGGATGGGGTTTGCGTAGGAGTGGGAATAGAAGCATTCAACGCACAGTATCTGGGTGGAAGCGTAGGGGTGACATTGGGCAAGAGTGGTGTGCCGATGGGGGCTTGACTAGCCACCGTAATCCCGGTGTGAATACTCGTAGTATCTGTGTAATGGACCATTTCTATAGGGACGGTCAAGATGTGGTCATATCACGGAGCGTCTGTACCAGGAAAATAATAAGCAATAGTAAAAGGTACTGCGTCTGGGTCAGAGGTTTCGGGGAACGCAGGTGAGACGGTGATTTCAACGCTTGATCCTGCACCAAAAAGGTCCTGTCTAAAAAAACCAATAGACCAAAAAAGATCTTGGCCTTCAGGTCCTGGAAAGGGTCCAGTCGGTGATCCAAAAGACAACACAACTAAGTCTCCAGAAGAATTCACTCGCATAATACGTCTCTCAGAATCGGGGTGAAGTCGAAAGTCCTCTCAAGTATTGGTAATTCAGAAACATTCTAGAGAGTTAGTTCTTTCCACTTGTGGAGTGGTAATGTCTTGGACTTCACACGGTTGAGGAGATCCCTCAGGTGAGCTTTTAGGCAGGGGTTGAGAACCTTCCATATTTTCTGGAGATAAACCCTGCATTCTACGTGAATGACGTGGAGGATCTATTGTGAACGAGTTACAAACTTACGAAGAAAGTCCTATGGTCAACTTGGGTAAACAAACAACATGTGCTAGTAAACAAAATCTAGGAAACAATACCAAGAAAACAAGACCTTCTAATTTTGAAGTCACTAGTTGGTGATGAAATCCAATGTCGCAACAACAAGATGAGAAGGGGCTGGGGTAGGGTGGAAAAGTTACGCTGACGACCTTCTTAACAGACTTACACCCTGGTGCAAGCTCCCACACATAATCGTGGGTATACCCTCCAAGGAGCCCGAGTGAGTTTGGCCAACGTCGATTCCAGGTACCGTGATGACTTGCCCCTTCACAGTCACCTTGTGTAAGACCCTAAAAAGATAGGCCACTAAGGTTACCACCGACAACAATAAATCCTGGGGGGACATTCGACAGTCCGATCCACATGCAAGGGCAGGGTATCTAGCTCGAAATCAACTCGAGAGGCTTCCACTCATCATTGTGGGTATACCTCCAAGTGACCCCCATAATACGTGAAATCTCTACACTGATATTGACAAAGCAGGGTGAATAACTCTGTCAATATCAATGCGACCTCGGGTTTGACCCTTGTGTGAGAAGGGCTTCCCAGGACAAAATGTTGTAAATGGAATTTGACACTCCTTAACACAAGATGCTATTGTGTGTTTTGTGCTTTGGAGAGTGTATCTCTCTGCCTATTCCAAAACACTAGCCTAGCTAAATGTTGGTGTAATAGAGCCCGAGAGAAGAGTTACTAGTTAAATTTTAAAATTGCGCAATGTTATTAAGGGCTGTTGTTACTCAAAGGAAACAGAGATGAAATTGATGTGTGAGACTCTAACCCAACAATGCATAGATAGGAATGAAATATATCAATCTTCGTTCGATGAATCCTATGTACAGGAGGGAAAGAGAAGTGTTCCGTAACAATCTTGAACTACGATGCACAATTTTCTTTGAAATGCAATCTCAACGAATCACACAATAATGACAATTCTCTATTTGTTCTTTTTCAATAGTTTCAACAATTGATTTTCAATATTTTCAAAAAACAAAAAATGCTTTTAAAAGAAAAATGTTTTTTTACTTTTCAAAAAGGATCTACACCATGATGGTGAAAATGAGGAAAACCAATAACTAATGAACAAGCAATAAACAAAAAGCCAAACCAATCTTTCAATGGAAACAAAAATGACAAGCATACAAAACTAGTCTTTTCAATTGAACGAGAAAAATGATCTTCCAAATAATGAGCAAATGAGAAAGACAAAGAATCCAAACTTTCAAAATGATTACCGGCTCTTAACCAAACAAGCACTCAGATCTCAGGATCAGAGAGTATATCCTTGCCGAGAAAAGTCAAGAGATGAGAGTTGGAAAAAAGAAAAAAAAATGGACAGGAAGAGCCTTTGATTTCCGAAGACTGATCGTGCAAAAAATCCGAAGACAAGAAAAAATCAACCAATGGTCCAAGAAGTTCTTTTCAGACACCTATATTGATCTGGGCAGCTGAACATGCAAAAATCTTAAATCCAAAAATTTTAAAAGAGGGTTTGCAGGCTATCAGTGTTGTGCAGTGTGAGAATGGGTCATTCTCGTAGGCTAGCTTTGAGCAGAGTGTGGGAACCTCGCACTGGACTTAAAAGCAGAGTGCGAACTCAAGGTGTTATCGTAGGCCACTGTGGGGTTCAGTGCGAGAATGCCTGAAACTAGGCAAATTTTTGGAAAAAGACAAAAAATTGAAGGGACTTATGGACCCAGAGGGTCTATCAGGGTGTCTTGAAGACTTAGAGATTGATAGAAATGGAGAAAGGTAAGGCAAGAGAAAATGGCCAAGGAAAAACACCAAAAACCACAAAAAAATGGGTTGCATCCCGAGTGGAGTCACCAATTTTGTTATCGGAGTAATCGGTAGGTGTGGACACTAATAGATCTCCCTAGATCCACCTGGATCTAGAACAAAACATGACAGGACATGACTCTTTCCCTAAGTTATGACCATTGAATTAGCTAGTAAGGAGGAACAAGTGACATACCTTTGTATCGCTTCCTAGGGTCTTTGGTACTCCCGCTTCGCTCCAGTGCTCTCGTGAGGTCAAGACTAAGGCAACACAAACCAACCAAAGTGAATATAGAAAAATGTATTCAATTGTCAACTTATGTGTATGATCAAGGAATTACACAATAAAGTAAGAATGACTTTATGGGAAAAGGACATGCCGCTGTATCATATTAATCGAAAGTAGAAGATACAAC
>JZKD02S1663792.1:53006-65343 GCA_000966675.3 Picea glauca
ACGACCAACTATATGTTACATAAATGAAATTAACACAACAATTGTTAGATTATACACAGTAGACATGAGAATTCAACACAATTAAAAAATGTAATATATTACATACGATGATGAATATTGACTTAGATTGATGATTTGATCTGTTATATTCCAACTTCCATAGGTGTGGTGTCATTCTTCGTGGTTTTATCCCACCCTCCTCTTTATAATTGAAAATATGTTTATCGATATTTCGATACCTATGGTTCTTAGGGAGAAAGTGACTATATTCATCAAACACCTCTTTTCCTAAACTTATTGAACGACGAGATATCGTCCTAGGACCACAAAATGGACATGAAAATTTACCCTTTGTTTGCAGACCTAGAAGATACGCATCAATGGCAGCATTAGTTATATAACAAACAATTATTTAAAAAAAAAAAACATTATAATATCATCAACATCTAACTTATTTAAGTGCAATAGTGTGTTACATACCACACAAATGTGTTAGTCTCAATGCATCATGAATTGTCCATGTAAGAATCCCATGGAATTGAAATCCTCTTTGACCTATTGGTCTAGAGATTTCGTACATAGTGATGCCGTCCCATAACTTTAACAACTCATCGACAAAAGGCTCAATATATACATTCATATCTTTCACTTGGTACTTACCTAAATGGTTAAAAAATACACATAATTACTACATCTTGTATACATATATGAATTTGTGCAATGAACAAGATAAATGAAATGTTAAACATTAACAAAACAATATCATTATAAAAATATACTTGTAACAATCATTGCTGTAACGAACCTCATGTTTCGTCACGACAACAAGCCTCACATAACAAGTGCGATTTTTTTTTTTTTTTTTGGTGTGTGTGTGTGTGTGAAGGTAATGGTGTCATTATACTCAACAATGCAACACAACGAAGAACAAGGTGCAAGCAACTCACACAACAACAACATCATGACCAAACATAGAAGCACATCAATCACCTGGAAGCAATGTATGACATTCAACCGACAAGAATAGAAATGACTATCCGCCCGTCCTACCCTGCAATGGTTAGGACTTCCAGGACACATAAGAAACGCTCAAGCCCAGGTTCCCATCGATTTTGACCATTTAAGGTCTCAGGGCTGGCGATTGTTCTGAGGAACAAGGAGGTGTCTACATCCCGCCCGACACAAGCAGACCAAGCCTACTAAGCTAATGACAATCATCCTAACAACCCAACACACCCAAAATTTATTACAAAAGTAACTAGAACCCTTACAATGAGCAAATCTAAATCATAGCTGGGTCATCAACGTACCCTCAAATTAATCCTTAATGAAATCCTGGTTGGGAATGACGTGTAAGAAATTAACACTTGTTACTATATAACATTTAACCAATAGAACTGGTCATTCCACGAAATGATCAATAGAGAAAGTATCAGAGGCTAAGCATTAAACTTAAGATCATAACACGGTGATTGGATTGAAAGAGATGTAACATTTACTCACTATACTATTACAATATTGCTTTGAAAGTACACATTTAATCAAATTATAAGACATTGACAATTAATATAGCAAATAAGGAAATTAACCTGACAATAATAGAACCATTAATATAGTAATTAACAAGGTTATCTACATTAAGGCAAAATGCAATAGTGAAACATTATTAACTCATTAAATTACTCCTATACTATTACAGTATTTCCTTGAAAGTATACATTTAATCAAATTATAAGACATTGACAATTAATATAGCAATAAGGCAATTAACATGACAATAATATAACCATTAATATAGCAATTAACAAGGTTATCTACATTAAGGAAAATGCAATAGTGAAACATTTATTAACTCATTAACTCATTAAATTACTACAAATATTAAGGGGTCGAATAAGAAGTGTAATTTCTATAAGGCCATATTCATTCAATGAGCAACTAAGACCAAATATCTAAAATTAGATTCACTGCCATAAGCATTAATGAGATTTACTTCCTTATGTAATAAATGAGAATTACTGCGAGGCATAGTAAAATTCAGAAGTAAAAGTGAAACGCCACAGAATCCCATATCGGGCTGTCTAAATAGGTGAGAAGTTGCGAGTAAGTAATTGTGAATTACCAAGACTGTAAAGCTGTGGGGTAAATGCACAATGGCTTCCAATTAAATCGGAATTACACATAGGTGTCAATAGTCGAGACTGTTGTCGAATGTTACATGTGGTTGTACGTAATAAATATATTAAGAAGTAGAATTATTATAGGACAAGGATTTAGTTTAAGTAAAAAAATCGATGTCAGTAAACATTCAATTGCAGCCATCATTTCATTTAAATTGTTCCAGTAAACAATCAAATTATATCCATTGATACTAAAGGTCATTACCGCACAACATTTCTCAGTCGCCTAGGGCTCAACTAGGGCTCGACTATCACACAGTCAATAACGCTTCCCATGCACAATCAACCAAATACGCTACACAAATATAGGGACAAACGCTGTTACACAGTTAAAATTTGTGGTAAATATTAAAAGCTACTCCATTTGCTGAGCTAAGATAATTTCGATGGTAAAAATCGTGGTGTAATCACTGGCCAAAAATAGACTATCAGTCGTTGTCGATACTATCAGTTGATCAGTTAGTAAGATCGCTGGTCAACTTGCTTTCTGCCATTAATAAATCACCATTCAACTTATGCTATCTATATGAGCAGGCTATTTTATTAACGCATAAATAATTGGTTATCTAATATGATTTATATACTAGAATCATTGTAAAAAGGAGATTGCAATAGCTATCAGTTCAATACAACAATTCATTGTCTATTAAGTTCGTTGTCAACAACAATAGGCCATCCATTAACATAGATTACACCCCCAATTACACAGTGAAATCACCTCCGTCGGCACAATATAAGTGCTACCCATTAATTCAGTAGCTACGCAAGCATTCAAGTAATTCATTGGTGGTTCCATAGTCATTCTCACACATTCCAAGCAAACATTTACTGTCTTTCCAGTCTAAAAATGCGGCAGTGTGTAGATTTAAGACACAGTACTCTAAGATTAAAGATTGCTGGTCTGCTGGTCATATTCACAGAGAGATTAACATTCGAAAATCAATTGCTTAGTTTTAACGATCAATTTACAGAGGTTAAAATATCCAACAAGTTAAGCGTTGGGATTAACCCTTTAATAAATGCCCCGAAGTAAAAATTTTCTTAACCAACACACTCTGGTAGTCTAGAACAAAGGGCGTGTAGCTGGTCAAGCACCGGGCAATCTAATCAACTGGCCAAAAATTAAATAAAAAGGGTTGCTATGCATGTTCGACCCTAAGACAATGAAGTGCTGACGAAGGAGGGGAAATCACCAGGCAACAAACAAGATATAAAAACCAATGCAAGAATGTCCAACAAGAAGTAAATCGAGGTAAAAATCAAGATAACAAAGAGATATAAAAAATGCCAAGTTGGAAGGAAACTTCATCATCAATCAAACCTTGTAGGGTTATTTCAATGCATCCGGGCGCAAGACAACATTTAGCCAAGGACAACAACAGAGTAGACAGTTAACAGGTTCGTCCTTCGCTCATCATCCTCACACAGGAAAGCAGGGCATTGAGATCCATAGGTCTTTTAATGCTAAGGCGACGACCGTAGATCAGGGATGATTTTAAGGATGGAAACATATTTTAAAATGTAGAAACCTTGGCGAATCTTACTAATCCTTCATATGCCAACTAAAAATGATTCGCGATATTTTTGTAAAAATATTCAAATTACTAAGGATTTTATATAGTTTTTATAAAATTTTGGCGATTTTTAAGGTAAAATAATTGTATCCTATAGAATTTGGGCAAATCATTTTTAAAATAGTGAATCTCATTTTTGGAAAAACCATGGAAAATTAGCCCATGAGCGAAATTTATCCCCTAAAATCATCACTACCGTAGCTCAGGCTCCTGGCCGACTGCTTAGGTGTGGACTGAGGAGCTAAGGATGAAAGGCAAGCAACCAATAAGGACACAACCAATCACAGCCAGGTGGTCAAGACATGTAGGAAAGTGAAGGCCATGGGAATCAACAACCATCGAACTAGGCTAACAAAGGTTTCAGTCACTAATTTAAAAAAAAAACCATCAATTACTCTTCCATTAAATAAGCAGATCCAAGCATAAGTCCTAATACATTCTACCATACAAAAATGAAGAAAGCGTACCGTTGCCTATTTGCCCGCTCCGAGTGATGTTCGCGTGCTCTGTGCAGTTCTTGCTCGCTGATCGTCGAGACTTTACCGGTACCTCCCAGCCAACGCTAGGGGTACTCTTCTTCCCCCTTAGTCCCCCGAGATGCAAAGGGGCCACACACACTATCCAGAGGTTTCGTCTAGCTCCCATCTCACCTTGTAAGGCCGAGCTACCACTCCTCTCCGAGCTGGGTATCTCAACTCCCACAAGTAAATCAATCAAGTCGATATTTATGCAACGTAACATTACGCAAACAAAAGATGATCCAACCTCCATCACCTTCCTTCAATATATAGAGTTTCGTGGTTCCTTACTTTCAAAAATTTATCTTTTAGTTAAGTTTTTATAAATTATTTCCTAAAAATTCCTCTCTGTAAAACTATCACCCATCCCCTTCGTTCCTCTATTATTTAATTTATTTAATTAATTAATTATCTTATTTCCCTCACCCACCTAGAGATACTCCTAGAATCACTCCTAGGTGTCCCCAATTCCCTTACAGGTTTTAAAGGCTTTCCTTATTATGAAATTGCTAATTCAGTTTAAAATTAGAAAGCTCTTAAATAGTAGATTCTTTACTAAGTTGACTTTCGGATTTTTCCCTTTTTATGTTACCTCTTTTCCCTAGTTTCCCATTTTTTTGATTTTCCCTCTTTCCCCTTTACTTAGAACTCAAAAAGGCAGGTGTGAAAATTAACCCTTTTTCCCTTTTCTTATTTAATTAGTATACTTTAATTTATTAAGGTAATAAAACAATTAATTCCCCTTTTTAAATTTTAATCCAACATAATTTTACTTTTTTTTTTGAATAAATTAAATTTCTTACTCCCTTCATGTTACAAGATTTAACGAAGATCATAATTATTAGTTAAGTTGTTTTTATTTTTATTATTTTTGTTACTACTTTTTTTTTATAGAAGACAAAATTTTACCACTAGCGTAATTTAGACTTAGGCCTTAAATTTTGTAGTGGGCGACATTTAATTAGGGAATTTGTTTTAAAAATTACTTAACATGTTATTTGTCTTAGGGCCTTCTAGGTTCATCCCTCTATCATCAACAATGCAACGTGCCCTTTAGGATGCACTAGGTGCTCCAAGGGTGCCACTCGCCTCATCTGTTCCTTTGCGCGACGTGCCCTTCAAGACGCACTACGTGCTCCAAGGGTGCCACTCACCTCTTGATTGATTTGGTAGACATCAATAACCCCTGGAGTCAACACTCGACCAGGTGAACTTGTGGGAGACTAAGGGCTTCTAAGGAATAAGGCCCCCGCCTTATTGCACGCCCCTTAGAATCATTGTGAGCGACTGTCGCAGTCTTCCCTCACGGAATAGTGTGTCCTCTCGAACTAGGTAATCATTAACCTATAGTTCGAGCCATGGTGGGAGTGCTAGTAGGTTGTGGCAGGACTTCTATCCACACCTCTCCCTCAACATCTCTGGTAGTCCTGCGTGACCCCTTTACTCCATATGTGAGTCTGGTCGGCAAGATATTGTCAGCCTGCATCATCAACAAATCCTGTCAGAACGTATCCATATCATATCATCCAGTCAGATGCACTAACATCATAGTAAAATAATAAAACCCCAAGGGCACACTCCCTGACATGATCCAGAGTCCAAGGGGTTCCATCGATGCCTCAACATCCTCTAGGTCCGTAATCCTGCACACTCAGTAAAACCGAGTCAATAGCACTTGTCTATGTCAAAGTGGTAAAACAACATGTCATCAACCCATAATGCCTCATAATCCAAATCAAAATTTTTAATAGCATAATAATCCGGATCACTTGCGAGCAAGTGTGATGAAGGAGCATCTCAAGCGAGCCAGTGTGGAAACAATTGGACAGCTGGAAAGGCACCCAACACAAATTTTGAAATATCTTGAACCATTAATGAAACATCAAGTGGAGGTGCACTTGTATAATGTAAATGGACCTTGAGCAATTTTCTCTCGTCCTTAGTAGGTAGAAGGCATTTATAGTAGTTAATAGAAGTAGGTGGAATTGAATGATAGATTAGATAGTTTTAGAGCGCAAGAGGGAAACGGGATATAGAAACCCTCACTGTGTATTTTAACATAAGAAGCATTAGTGTATTGTGAGCATAGAGAAGAAGCAGAGAGCTGTGTAGTAGACTCCATGTACAGAAGTTCTGGATTAATACAAGAAAGCTGTGATTCAGACTCATGGTGTTCATATATTCTCTATGTATGCATCTTTGAATGTTATGCTCATGAATGATTTACTCTTTCTGTCATGCAATTTATTTTATGCTATGTATGAATGATTTCTTGTTGAATGTTTGAAATCTGAGAAGAAAGAGGAGAGAAATGAGTTTCAATTGTTTATCTATCTGAGCAAGAGTTCCTGCAAAGAGTGTAGTTGAATTGTCTGCAAGGAGTGTGTCGACAAGGTGTTCAGAGGTGTGTCTCTGAAATCTCAGGAGAGAAAGATTTTGTTCTCATTTCCACAAAAGTTCAGTTGGGCACAGGAGCCGTGCAATGAGTGTGCAGGCTGAGTGAAGTCTCAGGGTTGTGGACCTGAGTGAAGCATTGAGAGACTGTTGCTGTAGGTGTGCGCAGAGTCAAAGGATTCCAACACTTGGAAGTGCTTGAAAGTCTGCCGCAAGGAGTGCGTGCAAGGGTTTTTTTCTGAAAGACTTAGAGTTGGGAAAGTTCAGAAGGATTTGAACCTTCGTAGGAGCGAAGGAAGGCATAACGACATCAGACCACAGGAGGATGAGTTCTCAGAGGAAGGACGGACAGTTAGAATTCTTTGAAGTGAATTCGCGAAGTTTCGTGGGTCGTTAGATCTCACGGAGGAGCACAGAAGATACGACGAGTATTCCAGAAAGGTTCTAAGCTCAGGAGGAATAGGACCATAGATCCAAGCCTCAAGGGCCGACGGATTTACATGCGGACACATCGGGATTTTGTGGGTTGAAGTTCCGAAAATCTAGCAACGGGAATCACGATATCACGAAACGCGAAATCTTGAAGGCCAAGAGAACGACATGGAACCATAGGAGCCAACGAGGTGGACAGGTGGCACGCTATTTCGGGGTTTTGGAGAGTGAAGTCCCGAAAACACTGCAATTGGATTCACGATATTGCGAAGTCCGAAGTCCCGATGAAGTGAAGTGGCATTGAAAAGTCAAATCTCACGAGTGTATCAGAGTTTCGGCAAATCGGGATTCGGAAGTCGAGGAGACGAGTTTCTCGACATCGCGATCGCCAAAATCGCGATAGGGAAAATCCTGAAAAGGAAAGAGGAAAGGTTAGCATTGTCTGTTTTCGGGTTTCGAGGATTCAAGAGACCAACGCTTGACCTGCAGACTCGCGAAAGTGAGAAATCTGATCTCCTAAGTGCAAAGAGGGGACCCCACGAGGATTTGCTGTGGGTGCAGATTTTTTGAAAGGAAAATAGAAGAGCCAGTGCAAAGCTCTTCGGGCCAGTGTAAGGAAAAGATCCTATGTTGACGTGGACCTTCCGACCTGTGGGTTGAGAGGTTGCGGGCGTCAACATCAAGTTGGTATTAGAGCTCAGAAAGGTTCTTTACTTTCTGTAGTAGAGAAAAAGAAGAATTCACCATGCTGCCAAGGAGAAGGGACATGCAAAAACCCGATCCACCAGAGGATAGGGAAATGTTGAGAAGAAGAGGCAGGCATATGACTGATCTAGCCATGGAGAAAGAAATGCGTGATCTAGGAGCTAGACTCGAAGACATGGAGAAAACATAAAGACGCACAATCAGTGCTGGGGATCTAAGTGATTCCGAAAGTGAAATTGAGGCTGAACATGAAGAAGAAGTTGCAACAGAAGATGTAGAAAACGAACGCTTGATCAGAGCTATTGCAAGAATGGGTGCAAGAGAGAAGATGGACATTCCAGTTTATGAAGGAAATCTGGATGCAGAGGAGCTTCTAGACTAGATTAGAGCTCTAGAAACATACTTTGACTATGAAGATGTCGAAGAGGACAAGAAGGTCAAGCATGTTGTCATGAGATTGAAGGGACATGCAACATTGTGGTGGGATGAACTACAAGCTGACAGACACTGCAAAGGCAAGCAAAAGATCAAAAGATGGGATAGAATGATCGCGAAGATGAAGGCAAAATTCATCCCTAGGGATTAGCAAATTACTCTGTTCAAGAGAATGCAAAACCTGAGACAAAAGATGATGACAGTGAAATAATACACTGAAGAATTCTATAAGCTGAACATCAGGGCAGGTCATCGGGAGAGCGATGATGAAAAATTTGCCAGATACATGAATGGCCTGAGATATGATATTCAGAATGAGATGAGCATGGTAACCATCCGAAATGTGGAAGATGCTTATCAGATGGCTCTGAAAGCTGAAGAGAAGTTGAGCTAAAAGCAAGGTCAAAGAGGCCGAGGCAGAAGTCATCCCAGAGGCAAATCAGTTGCCCAGGACAAATATCAGAAGCCCAAAGAAGACTGGAAGAAGCCTCAGGCTCAAATTGAGAGAGGTGGAACCTCACAGAGAGGGAAATATGTTGAACAGAGAAGAGATTATGCTGATAATAATACTTTTCCTCGTACTAGAGGTAGAGGAAGAGGAAGAGGTGGAGTAATAACATGCTTCACAAGTGGAAAGAATGGGCACAAGTCTTACGAGTGTCTAGATAAAAAGAAGGAGAGTGGAGAAGCTCACATCGCCGAAGCACAGAGGTGGGATGTTGAGGCAAAAGACGTTGAAGGCAGAAGATCGCTGATGATGCGAAAAGTTATTTTGACACTAGAGAAGGAGGTGGAGAGTTCAGTCCAAAGGACTAGACTTTTCAGGACTACTTGCAAAACCATGGACATGGTATGCAAGGTCATTGTGGACAATGGTAGCACAGATAATCTCATTTATATGGAGATGGTAGAAAAGTTGGAGCTGGATACGATTGATCATCCAAGCCCATACAGAGTTTCGTGGATATAGAAAGGACACTAGGTAACTGTCACTAAACAATGTTTAGTTGAATTTAAGATAGGAGGATATAATGATAAAATATTATGTGATGTCATTCCTATGGATGTTTGTCATCTATTGCTGGGCAGACGATGGCAATATGACAGAAATGTGATTCATGATGGGAGAATGAACACATACACTTAGGAGAAGAATGGGAGGACTCACATGTTGCTTCCAATCAAGGATAAGGAGGTGAAACCGGAAGTAAGCAACACTGTACTTCTCATGAGTGGGAAGGAACTTCTTATAGAGGTTAAGAAGAAGGAAGAACTGCAATTCATTGTGGTCAGGAAACCAAAGATTGTTTTGACCAGCACAAGGGTGGATGATTTACCAGAAGAAGTTCAAGAACTGCTGGAAGAGTTCACTGACATAGTAGTGGACGAATTACCTCATTCGTTGCCACTGATCAGAAGTGTGAGTCATCACATTGATCTCATACCAGGAGCCAATTTTCCAAACAAAGCCACATACAGATTGACACCGCAAGAGAATGAAGAAGTTAAAAGGCAAGTCCAGGATTTATTGGACAAAGTTTTGGTTAGGGAAAGCTTGAGTCCATGTGCTGTTCCAACAGTACTCAGTCCGAAGAAAGATGAAGGTTGGAGGATGTGTACTGACTCGAGGGTGATTAACAAGATAACCATCAGGTACAGATTTCCATTGCTGAGGATGGATGATTTGATGGATTGCTTGAGTGGAGCAAAGTATTTTTCAAAGATTGATTTGAAAAGAAGTTATCACCAGATCCGCATGAGAGAAGGTGATGAATGGAAGACAACATTCAAAACCAACGAAGGGTTGTATGAATGGCTTGTTGTGCCATTTGGCTTAACAAATGCATCGAGTACCTTCATGAGGTTGATGAACGAAGTCCTGAGGGAGTTCATCGGAAAATTTGTTATTGTGTATTTGGATGACATACTGGTTTACAGTAAAATAGTGGCAGAGCATCTGAAGCATTTGGCTACAGTGATGCAGAGGTTATAGCAGGATAATTTGTTAATAAACATGAAGAAACCCTCATTCATGAAGACAGAGCTCATTTACTTGGGATTTTTTATTTTTGCAAATGAGTTGAGGATGGATCCAGATAAGGTGGAGGTAATCAAGAATTGACCATCACCGAAGAATGTTTTTGAGGTGAGAAGTTTTCACGGATTGGCTAGTTTCTACCGAAAATTCATCAGGAATTTCAATGGAATTAGTGCACCAATGATGGATATAGTGAAGAAAAGACACAAGTCTTTTCACTAAACAGAAGAAGCTGAGAAGAGTTTTAATCTGTTGAAGAGGAAGATTACAGAACAACCAGTTCTGGTGTTACCGGATTTCTGAAAAACATTTCAAGTGAAATGCGATGCAAGTGGGTTTGCAATAGGGGCAGTCTTGAGTCAAGAAGACAGGCCGATAGCATACTTTAGCGAGAAGATGAATGAAGAAAAGGTGAAATACTCCACTTACGATAAGGATTTTTATGCTATCATTCAGGCATTGAAGAAATGGAGACATTACTTGACCCTGAAAGAATTTGTCCTATACAGTGACAATCATGCATTGCAGTTTGTGACTCAAGAAGAAAAGTTGAATCAGAGACATGTCAAATGGGTTGAGTATATGCAAAATTTTACTTTTGTGATTAAACATATTTCGGGTACTGCTAACAAAGTGGCTGATGCTTTGAGCAGGAAGTGTTTGCTGTTGCAGGAGTTCAGAGTCAGAACGTTGGGTTTTGATGATCTCAGGAACATGTACGCCGATGATCAGGATTTTAAGGAGGCGTATGAAGCAACTGAGAATCCAATTCTTAGGGATAGAAGCCAGTGGTTAGAATACATGATCCAGGAAGGATTACTGTTTAAAGGTGATCAACTGTGTATTCCGAAATGCTCCATGAGGGAGAACTTGCTAAAGGAGAAACACAGTGGAGGATTGGCAGGGAACTTTGGTCATGACAAGACGTTCAAAAAGATGAATGAGTCATATTTTTCACCGGGAATGCGAGCGGACATCAAGAGATTCATGGACAGATGCAGAATTTGCCAACATTCAAAGGGAAGAAGACATAATGCGAGGTTCTATCAACCATTTCCCATACCAGAGAGGCCGTGGGATGCAATCAACATGGATTTCATATTGGGGTTGCCAATAACACAAAGAGGTTTTGAATCAATCTTTGTGGTGGTGGATAGATTTTCCAAGATGGCACACTTCATTCCATGTCAAAAGACCAGTGATGCAACTCACATTGCGAATCTATTTTTCAAAGAAGTCATTCGACTTCATGGCTTACCAAGAAGCATAGTTTCAGATCGAGACACCAAGTTCATAGGGCACTTTTGGAGGACCTTATGGAAGAATCTGGGGACTAACTTATTGTTTAGTTTGGATTATCAACCTCAGACGGATGGACAAACAAAAGTGGTAAACAAAAGTCTGGGAGACTTGCTGAGAATCTTGGTGACAGAACACCACAGCCAGTGGGACAACATATTACCACAGACAAAATTTGCTTATAATGACTCAGTTAACAAAAGCACAGGGCAGAGTCCATTTCAGATTATTTATGGCATGCAACTGAGAGGGATTTCTGAATTGAGGGATTCAGAACAGACTGCAACTAGGAGCGCTATTGCAGAAGAATTTGCAGAGGCGATGAAGGAACTTCACAGCCAGGTGAAGGAGCGTTTGCAGAATTCAAGCCAGGAGTATAAGCGTAGAGCATATCAACACAAGAGACAACTTCAATTCGAGGTTGGTGATTTGGTTCTGGCACATTTAAGGAAATAAAGGTTTTCGAGAGGAACATATAATAAGTTGAAGATGAAGAAAATCAGACCATGTAAGGTCTTGAAGAAATCTGGGGCGAACGCTTATGAGATTGAATTACTCGATGGGATCGGAATTTCTCCGATATTCAATATCTCAGATTTGTACCCATATAAAGCTGAGGAAACATGGACTGGAAATGAACAACTAGTGGTCCAGTGGACAAAGCAGATGCCAATTGCAGAGAAACCGCAGATGGAGCACATACTAGACAAAAGAGTGAGTAAAAAGACCAGGCAAAAGCAATATTTTGAGTATTTGGTCAAA
>JZKD02S1663803.1:9439-22371 GCA_000966675.3 Picea glauca
CAGTTTTTCTTTCCTTAAATCTTATATGTGGGCGAGATACCGATCCATGATATAAATAGCTAACGAATCTGAAACACTATTAAGTTCTCTTGGAATGTGTCTATTTTGAATGTAATCGAACATTCATTCGAGACGACGAACTTGTAAGTGGAGACGTAGCAGGATAGGACTACGGATAGCGTAGATACGGTTGAGTTGATAGACCATGAGTTGGGAGTCTAAGTAAATAATGATACGAGAGATACCTAGAGAGGAGGCTTGGTTCAACAGTCCAATGACAGCGTCATATTCTGCCATATTGTTGGTTGCTGGTCCTAAGCAGATACCTTCTGAACTCACCACCTCGTTAAATTGGTAAATAACCCATGTTTCCGAAGCAATGTTCCAGGTATGTCGACTAGTGCCATCCACGAACCCAAAAAAGATAGGAAAGGAAGACGTCATCTGTGCATGAAAACACAAGCACAATCATGAGTGGCAAAGGTAAAGACTCGAGCACGCGAAAGAAATAGACACACCAACCTAAAATACAATAATGTACAAAGTACAGATGCTAGGTGATCTAGGCATATTACTTTTTAAGGTAAAGCCCGTTTCGGGGCTCTCCTAGAGAAATTCCATCATGATCTACTAGTTCGTAAGCGCCTTTGTGTAGAACACGCTTCACGATGTAAGGACCATGCCACAGAGGTTCTAACTTTCCTGTCCCCAATTTATCATGAGCTTGGTCATAAACGAGGACTAAGTCTCCTTCCGCAAAAGTCCAAGGGTGGACGGATTTGTCGTATTGACTCTTAATTCGTTTTTGATGTGCCTCATTAACGAGAGCAGCATCACGACGTGTTTCATCCATCTTTGATAGATACAAGAATCGTTCTTCTTCAGCAGAAGTATGGGGAAGGAGTTCTACTTTCAGTTTGAGTGATGGAATCTCACACTTGATTGGTAGGACGGCTTCAATGCCATACACCAACTGGAAATGAGTAAATCCAGTTGAGGTTTTCACAGAAGTGCGATAGGCCCAGAGAGCAGAGAAAAGTTGTAAATGCCATGATGTCTTGTTTGCCCCTACCATGAGTTGGATCATTGTTTTTAGGACTTTGTTGATGGCCTCAACTTGTCTGTTAGCCTGAGGGTAGTAAGGGGATGAGTTTTCATGGCGAAAACCCAATTTGACATGTAATTCGCTCATCATCTGGTTTTTGAAGTGTGCACCATGATCAGTGACAATGGCACGTGGTACACCAAAACGAGTTATGATATGGTTGAAAAGAAACAGAGCTACAGTACGACCATCATTAAGGAAGGTAGGCATAGCCTCAGCCCATTTGGTGAAGTAGTCGACGGCGACGATGATGTAACCGTGCCCCCCGGCTGAGGTAGGCTTACACTGCATGAAATCGATACCCCACTTGGCAAAGGGGCCGATGAAGATAATGGGGTGCAGCGCAGTAGGGTGGGTGCGTGCCTTCTTGTTAAAGAGTTGGCAGGGTGGGCATTTTTTGATGGCCTCAATGCAATCTTTGAAAATCAAAGGCCAAAAGTAGCCGGCACGTAGGATTTTTTGGGCTGTGGCCATCCCGGAGAGGTGACCGCCACAGGCACCAAGGTGACAATCATTCAAAACGTGTTCAGCCTCCTTGTGAATCAGACATCGTCGAAGGATGGTGTCAATACCATGGTGATACAAGGTGTCTCCGATGAAGAGATAACAACAAGAGTGGTGACGAACGCGTCGACGCTCTTCGTGAGAAATGTTGGGATGAAAACGTTGGGTTTGAAGGTAGAGGAGAATGTCTCCGTACCAAGGATCGGAGGTGCTGATGAGGAAGAGAGATTCATCAGGGAGAGAATCTCTAGGTTCAATGTTTTCATCGGCACGAGGGAGAGCACAGATAAGCTCTGCAAACACCAGGGATTTTTTGGCTTTGGCTTTCGTAAACTCGAGATCGAATTCCTGAAGAATAACGATCCATTTAGAATATTTTCCCCCAAGTACTTGAAGTGTCAAAACGTGGTACATGGGGTTGGAGTGTGCGATTACCATGGTGGTGCGTAATAAGATGTAATGGAGGAATCTTTGGACACTGATGACGACTGCCAGATCCAGTTTCTCGACATGTGAATATTGAAGCTCGGGTCCAGATAGAATTTTGCTCAGGTAGTAAATCACATGTTCTTCATCGTTGGGGTCCTCTTGAACTAACACCATCACAATAGTGGAAGCAGAGGCGGCTAAGTAAAGGATATAGTCACTTGTATACTCCAGAGGGTGTAACAAGGGAGCGTGGGTCAAGGCATGCTTGAGAGCATCGAATGACCGTTGGGCAGTATCATCCCAGATGAAAGGGGTGTTTTTCTGCAGTAACCACATAAATCCTTTAGTTATCTCGGCATAGTTGCAGATGAAACGACGAAGGAAGTTTTCTTTGCCTTGCAAACTCTACAGTTGGGTTAAATTGGTAAGTGGGGGTAAGGCTAGAATGGCCCTAATCTTTAAGGGATCCACCCTGATCCCATCTTTGGAGACAATGAAACCAAGGAGTCGACCAGATTTGACAGCGAAAATGCACTTGTGTGGGTTCAAGCGAATGCGGTAGAACTGACATCGAAGAAAAATCGCCCATAGGTGATCAATGTGATCGGATCGATTGGATGAATGGGCGGGTAAATCATTGAGGTAGGGCTCTGCGATATGCTTGATATTGTGGAAAGCGTACGACATGGCCCGCTGGAAAGTGGCACCAGCATTTTTTAGGCCAAATGGTAACTTTCAATAAGTAAAAGTTCCCCAAGGGCAGATAAAGGTTGTCTTATGTTGATCAGCAAGTAAGATTTCAATCTAGTTATACCCAGAAAATCCATCCATGAAAGAGAAGATTATGCTCCCTGCGCAATTATCGGTGATTTGGTCGATGAAGGGCATAGGGTAGTTGTCCTTGGGACAAGCTTTGTTGAGATCTCAATAGTCAACGCAAACACGGATGGTCCCTTGTTTTTTGGCAACCGAAACAAGGTTGGAGACCCATTCTGTCAAAGGGACCGGGTAGATAAAGCTAAATTTGAGAAGTTTTTCGACTTCTACCTTTATAGCTGCAATTTTCTTGGGATGAACCGGGTGAAGTTTTTTTCAAACAGGTTTCGCGTTAGGGTAGGTTTTGATTTCATGTACGATGATTGAAGGGTCAATCCCTAGAATTTCCTTGTAGCTCCAAGCGAAGACATCGAGAAATTATTTAAACAAAGTGGTGTAAGAGGCCACTTCTTCAGGTGTGCAATTAGCACTAAGGTTAATGTTTTCTACGACACCTTCTTTGATCGAAATGTCAATAACGATCGTAGTAGAGATGTTACCCATGTTCCCCTCAGAGAGAGTATCTTGTGTGAGGATCGAAGATTGCAGAGCATTGGTAACATCGGGAGGGAAGACAAAGCGTATGTCTTGATGAATTTCTTCCAAAGGCAGAAGAAAAGAGGATCGATGATGGTTATCATCCCAAGGCAAGTCGTCATCGCTAAGCATTTCCATAATAGATTCGTCAGAAGGAAAAATATGGGAAATGTAATCAACAGTGGACGATAGGGAATCCAACCATGAGGGCACCGAGTATGCATCTGGTGGCAATAAATGTGGATTGTCTGAAGAGGGAGAGGTAGAGTGAATAGCTACGTATGTGGCCTCGGCTGGGCTGAGTGGCATAGTGTCACTAAGCACATCGAATTCCAGAGGACTAGGTACAATCCAAGGGTTAGATGATTCCAAGGATTGATAAGGCATAGTTGAGATCATATTGACGGCGGAAATATGATGCACGGTAGGTGGAAGTGGTGTAGGGAAAGTACCCATGAGGCTAGAATATTTCAATAAGCCAACACCAATGCTTTCATACGTAACTCGGTGGTCTCCCAAAAAGGGAATGTTGTTGGTAGCAGGGATGTGAGCGTTGGGTGTACAGAAATCAAGCTGATCGACGGTGACAATTTTACCTTGATGGGGGGAATTTTACACATCGAAACACCGACGAGGCGATGACAGTCATAGTGTAGAACCAACTTATTCCGAGTAATAGGTTGTAATCGAGGGGAGCATCGACCACCTCGACATCAACGGTAACAATTTTTCCGCCCAACTGAATGGCTAAGGATTGTAATAATCCGTGAGGATGAAAACCTCGTCCATCGAAAGCGCATAACATCGTAGCGGACTTGTTAAGGGCAGGCGATTTTAAGCCTTTCCAACAAGCTAAGGACATGAAACAAGTAGAGGCTCCCTCATCCAGGATGGTTCGGTGGATTTGTTGATTGTGAACAACAACATCGATTTGAAAAGCTAACTGGTGGGAGAGTCTCGGTTGATGATCATCCAGATTAAACGTGAGGTTGTTTGATGAATCGGGATCAAAAGCATCAATAGCAGCTAAGAGCGTTCTATGTTGGCTGGGACAGTGTTGTAGAACTTCCAAGGCAGACATAGCACATGGTGCTTGGGCCAAATCCTCTACAATGTTGTAGTTTTGGGCCACCCGTGAATTAGGATTGAAGGTAGATTTCCGGATGGTGCTCGTAGGAGGGCGTAAGATAGAGTCAAATGAAGGTTTCTCAATCTGAAGTGGCCTAGATGGAGGACTAACAAATGGAGGATTAACAGAAGATGGTAACGGCTCCGGTGCGGAACCATTAGTAGTCTTCGGTTTATCAGGTTTAACTGGTGTGTCATACGGGATAAAGTGAGTGGTCAGATTAACCCCGTTGAACATGTAAATATGGGCACTTGTCGAGGCCTCATCATGGGGTGGGTTGGAACTTCCCCCTGTGGTGGGGGTTTGAGTAACCAAAGATTGTTGCTGTGGAAAAGGCTGAGTAAGCATAGTGGGTTGTGAATTTCCCTTGAAAATCTTGGCCACTTCATTGTCATGTGGACAGTCTCGGGTGTAGTGATCATCGCCACAAATGAGATATGGGAATTTTTGTTTTCGTTGTGGTTGTTTTCCGACAGAAAGGGTTTGCGGTTGATTTTTTGGTTGTTCATTGTTATTGTTCTTCTTTGGTTTGTTTCTCGCTTTCTTCTTTCCCCCAGGTTGTTGTGAAGGGGTCGATTGGACCACATTCACATTAGAGACCTGAATTTGAGGGGGGGTAGAAGAGGGTGTAGTCGGGCTGGGAGAAGTTGTTGAAGTGGGCCGCTGAATCGTTCCAGCCAACTGGGTAGTAGATTGGGTTTCGACTGAGCCAATAACTCCATCCGCGTGGGAAGCAGATGATGGTTTGGATGGATCGTTAGTGGCATGGGTAGCATTCGGTATCAACTCATACAGAGTACCTAATTGTGAATAGACTAAGTCTAAGTACTTAGCTCGGGCAATGGCTTCTTCCTCGGTGACTACACCACCCATGGCAACATCACAAGCAATCTGGGATAACAATGATTTAGTGAACAATTCCGCTAACAATTGGTCAGGAATGACCGCTTTGATTAGCCTTCTTCGTCATCTCCATTCATGAATATGATCGAAGATATGTACGGATGTTATCTGACGAAGGGAGGTTAATAGTTTAGTACGCGTCTCGTATCGAATGGGTAGTTGAAAGTGCGTGAGGAAAGACATGGCGAGAGAGTTGAAATCGTGAAAAGATGCACATGGTAGTTCAATATACCATTTTGCTGCGAAACCTGTAAGCGTTTGTTGGAAAAGTCACAAACGTATAGAAACGTCCATGAGCGAGTTGGATGAACACCACAAATGGAAAGTCATTACGTGGTTGTTTGGGTCTTCTCCAGACTTTCTGTCGTATTTTGGGATATCATAAGAAAGTTTAGCTGGAATAGCTGGCCAAACCAGAGAATGATAAATAGGATCATTCGTTAACCGAGACAAGTCTGGAAGGTCCAGGGTAGCTAGAAAAGGTAGTTGTCGGTTAACCTGTGGTTAATGTTGGTGCGGCATGGGGACACCAATAGGGCCAATCACTAGGTTATGCAGATAATTGTAACTAGTGGGCCCTCTTGTATGAGGTTGGTGTTGACCAGGGTACACAGGATTTGAGGTGTTTTGAGAAGCATCTGTGAGTGGAGGATAACCAGATGGGTTTTGCGGATTATAGGTTGGGTTTGGCATTTGTACATAAGGGGGTTGTTGCAGAGTTTGAGAATTGTGTCCTGCCGAGAACTGTGGGTTTCCTGGGAAAGGGACGTTCCGCGGATTGGGCCTGGCAAACACATTTTGTCCATGTGGTTGATGGTAGACTCCGAGTTGAGGCTTCCCCCCAGCATGAGGGTGCCCCTCGAATGGAATTTGTCCTTCGGTGGGAGGATGCCCCCCAAATTGAGGGAGAGTTCCTGGAATTTGAGAACTAGACGTAAATGACTGACCGGTGCCACCGAGCGGATTAGGACCACCAAGATCTGTCCCTCCGGGTTGTTGGATAGGTATGGAACTTCCCGGCATAAATTGGGTAGTAGTGGATTCGGTAGTAGTGGCAGTGAAATCATTCATTGCTCTGTACCCAAAAGGGAGTGATGATGTATGTCTTTGTGTTATAGGTGTGCCAATCATAGCTTGGTTCACCACCGCGTTACTGGCGGGAATAGTTGGAATGTGCAGGACTATTGTAGAATGGGCCGTCTGGAGGGGAAGAGTAGACCTTGGGCCAATGGATGGTATGTTTGGACCAATGGGTGGTGTGGCTGTAAAAGTGGTGGTACCAGTAAAATGGTTTAGGGGTACGGTGTAGGAGATGGGTGCATCGGTACCTTCCCCTGTTCCATAAAGATCTTGCACCATGCGCGGTGGACTTTGAACAATGTTTGCGGTCCAAAAAGGGTCGTCAGCTAAAGGGCTTTGATGAGACCCAATCGGGATGTCAGAAGGATTGACGATGACAAATTCACTAGTGGAATTGAGTTGGAGGACACGTCGTTCATATCCCTTTGGAATGCGGAAAGCTTCCGGAGACTCTAAAACAATCCAAAAATTCTCTAAAGGAGTGGGAACTTCTTCCTGGGAAGTTGTAGTGTCTTGAACCTCTCTCTGTTGAGGAGGTTCCTTCGTAGAATGAGGGGGTAAAGGGATGTTTCCTTCCATATTTTCTGGAGGAAGTCCCTGTAGCCTCTACGAACGGCGAGGAGGTTCGATGTTGGAAAAAAGGAGTCGACGAAAGAGATCTATAGCCAACTACCGAGAAGAAACAACATATTCTAATAAAATCTAAGAATCACAACCAAGAAAATAGGACCTTCTCTCGATGACCATACTAGTTGGTGAGTAAATCCAACATCGTGTTATCATGTCCAGAAGGGGTGGGGATAGGGTGCAACAGTTACAATGGCGACCTTCTTAACGGACTTATGCCTTGGTGCAAGCTTCCATGCAGTAATTGTGGATTTACCCTCCAAGGAGCCCTAGTGAGTTTGACCAATGTATTCTCCAGGTACAGTGAGACTTCCCTTCACCGTCACCTTGTGTAAGACCCTAAAGATTATGGCCACTAAGGTTACCAATTCGCAGTCAGCCCTTGGGCGGGAATAGTCGACAGTCTGATCTGAACGTATAGGCAGGGTATCAAGCTCGAAATCAACTAAAAGGCTTCCACGCAGTAATTGTGGATTTACCTTTAAGCGATCCCCATAATACGATCTGACCACCACAATCAGTTAAACCATGGAGGGTTAGTCCCCGTAGCTCACTTGAATGCGACCTCGTGCGTAACCCCTGTGTGAGAGGGGGATCCCAGGCAGACTTATACAATAATTGGATTTGACTCTCCCTAACTCAGGATGCTAATATTTTTTTTGGAAACTTTGGAGAGTTATGCTCACAACCTAATCCAAAGTACTAAGCCTAATCTTCTGTTTGTGGAGGATCCTAGAAAAGAAAAATTCTAGATAATTTTTAATTAGCATTCATTTTATAGCTATTCTTTACTCAAAAGGGGTGCATGGAAGTGAAACGAATGGAATTATGACTCAGTCCCAAAAATGCATCAAGGATGATAAGCATTAATTTCTTTTCAATGAATACCTATTTAAGGGAAAGAGGAAGAGTTGTTTTCACTCTCAAACACTTGATAAGGAATGCCCTCAATCAATTTTGTTCTCAATCAAATCCAATATGATGCTACAACATTTCAGAAATGCAAACTAATATGCAAACTAATCATTGATATGTACTTTTGTCGTTTTTATGCGAATGATAATCAATTCAATGCAAAATTTCTCCTGCCAACTACCCTTTCAGATCAAGGAGATTCAGACAAGAATATGCAGATTTCGCACAAACAACACACCCTTTTTTTTGCGATCAAACAAGAGAAAGAAAACCAAAAATGCAAAAGGAAGGAGAAAGATATTGGATCAGATGACCTCAAAGAACCAAATGAGAAGAGTTACATACTCCAAATGTCCTTCACTAGAGTTCCCACTTAGTCAGATAGGAGAAAAGAAAGCAAAGGATTGATTTCAAGCTCTCAACAGTAAAAACTCAAAAAGAATAAAGAAGGGCATAAAATCTGAGAAAAAATATGTTTACTTCTCAAGATGAAGCATGTCAAAGGTCAAAGGAAGAATGATTGAATCACAAAACAACTCAGCAAGTCAAAAAACAGGGTTTTGACCTCCAAAAATTGCAATTTTTGAAGAGATTTTGGGCAAAAGAGGGTTGGCGCTCTAGTATAAGGGCTACCAGAGCGTTATAAAGCTCTGTCCAACATATTAAGGGAGTGTTGGTGCTCTGCTAACAAGGCAGGGGAGCGTTGGAGCCCAAAACCTCACAAAAAAGTCCAAAAATCCAAAATTTCAGTCAAATTTTGACAATCAGGCTGAGTGTGATGGAGTAAAGAGTCAATCAGCAAATGCAATCAGATATGGAGGGGTGAACAAGGCCTAACAAAACAAAAGGGTGAGACAAGGCCTATGAGGAAATATCAAAACCAAAAGTTTTGATTCCTTCCCCAGCGGAGTCACCAGTTTCTGTTGTAGGAAAATCTCCCTGCAGACAGGTAGATTGCCTCAAAGAGATAGACCCTACTCTAAGACAGAAAGTGCTTAACATGGAATCTGACTTCCTTTCAAATCCATACAAACTAGCACATGAGAAGGAAGGAGAGCAGCAATACCTTTTTATCGATGTTTGTCCCTGCACGCTCCAAATCGAGCTCCGAACTCTCGCTCCTCGTTGAGTCTTGTAGACAAACAAAGTACGACCGCTTCCTACTCTATTGATGTTAGCTTGGAATCAGATCTATCTATCAATGATAGGTTCATGTGAGATCAGACACAAACTAGAAAGAAACAGGCCAAGCCTGTCATATTGATGAGAATAACGACAGTGGTACTTACAATCGTAGATGCGAATGCTACAGCTTCGTCAAGTCCCCTTTGTCTAACCCTTGCCTCAAAAGATCCACAACCTAGATGATAGCAACTTCAATCACTTCTCCTTTGACTAACTATGTGTTCCCTATGAGATCATAGGTTTGATGCTAGCAATTCTTCCTCCTTTTTACCATCATAGAGCCTGCTTATATAGGTTAAGAGGAGCTTAACCTCTTGAGTTATCTTTAGAACAAGTTGAGGAATTCCCTCCTTGGATTAGGGATCTTCTGATGAAACCAAGAATTCGAATGCATCTGCCTTCTAAACTTGAGAGATCCTCCCCTTATTCTCCTCAACGGGCCAACTACTGCCTCAGATTAGATAGTGCTCCCTCAAAAGGGGCATCAGAGCGCTATAGCGTTCCCTAGGAAGCTTGAGGGGGGTGCCAGCGCTCCAAATATGGATAGCGTTCCCTCTGAGGGGAAAACCATCATTATAACGATCCCTGAGACTTTATAGGGGAGCGCCAGCACTCCTAAGGTTGATCTAGGGAGTGATCACCCTCAAAACCTTGGTTTCAGAGCTCTTCTCAGGTGATAAGGTTCCTAGACTTTAGTTAATCATTTTCCTCCTTCAAATCAAGTGTATGAGATGTCTTAGGTGCCTCCTTAGTGTCGTCATTATGGCAGTATGCTTGAACAATGTTTGTGACACTTGTGAACAACTTGCGACACTTGCGAAAGTTGTAAGGAACATGCGACACTTATGACACTTATCGAAGTGAGCAATATTGAGGTGCAACACTATGTTGGATATATGGAAAAATATCATCCCGTGTTATATGATTCTTTTTGTTGTGGATATGAAGCAATTATACCACAATGTGATTCACAACTTCAGTCTATCCATATTTGTGAAGATGGAATGTTGTCGACATAAATAGTTGTGTTTCAATTTTCTACTAGAGTGTTTTCCAAAATATGGTAACAAATATCGAGTCATGATTGGTGATGATTGAATATGGTAGACCATAGTTCTTCCAAACACGCTCAAAGAATATTTGAGTACTTTGCTAAGAAATCATAGTATTCTTGTAACTAGGTGTAAGGATAGCCATTTCATAAAATCTATTAACAACTACTACAATTGCATCATGTTGGTTCTTGGTGACAAGATATGTATTCAGTAAATCCATACAAATGTATTTTCTCGGTCAATCTAGAATAGGAAAGGGTCTATACAAACTCAATCAAGGATTTGGTGGCTTAGTGATGGCACAAACCACACATGAATTGATATATTTTTCAACATTCAAATTGAGTGAATTCTATAGAAATGCTTCTATAGTACCATAAGAGTCTTTGATACTCCAAAGTGACCTATTGTTTTGATGTAGTGTGCATCACAGATAAGCTTATGCCACTACTCACCTAGATCTACAGAAGTTTGTCCTAACTTGTAAAGCAAGTTGTCCTTCAAGTGGTAGTGGATGTCAATCAACTTGCCTATCTGGATTAGTCAATACACCAAGGAGAAATTAGTTCCATCTTCATACAATCAAGGCCAACTAATGGTATCATATCCATGCATACTTAACACTAAAAAGCGAAATGATTGGTGGCCGGCTAAGACAATTAACTGGCGCATTGGGTTTTCCTTTCAAATGCTTAATAACCAACTAAAATTACTATAGGTAACTAATTCACTTGAGTTGTCATATATTTTTTAAATTATACTATGAAGGAGTGAACAATACAGGTTTTTTTTTATATGAATGATCATTGTTTACCTTTAAAGTAATGGCTTGATTACTTAATTGCTTGTATAATGTCATACAATTCGCTTTCGTAAGTCAAATACTTACAAACAATATCAATGGAGTTTTTTTAATAGAATGCTATCAGGTGACCTATTTGAGTAATCACTATGCACATAGCATAATATGAAGCGTTAGTCTCAATTTCAAATGGCCATTGTAAATTACATAGCATGAGCAGTGGAGCTATACAAAGCTTTTCCTTAAGATCTTCAAAAGCCTATTATTGTGTTATTTTCCATTTCAATGTTGCATTTCCACCTCCTTCAGTCTATTGATTCATCAACCATGCAATGTGGCTGAATATTAACAAAAATTTGAGATAAAAAAAAATGTTAAACCAATGAAACTCCTTAGTTCATGATTGTTTCTCAAATCGGGCCAATTCTTGATGAATTAAAATATTTTCTAGGTCAACTTGAATGCCTTTATATTTGATCAAATAGCCCAAGTATTGATACTCTTCATTGTAAAAAAAAACCTTCTTCAACTTCATGCAACGTTTATGCTATCCAAGAGTGTTAAGCACTTGTTGAAGGTGTTGTAAATGCTCATCCCATAATCTACTAAAAATGAGGATGCCATTTAAATAAACAAAGAAACATTTTTCTGCAAAAGATCTAAGAAGGTCATCCATATACCTCATGAAAGATTCAAGTGCATTGATGTGGCCAAAAGGCATGACTATGAATTTAAACAAGCCTCCCTTATTTTTGGAAGTAGTTTTTCATACATCTGAGGACTCTATAGAGATTTTATGACATCCTAACTTGAGGTTGAGTTTGTTAAATGAATTAGAATATTTCAAATAATGAAGTAGATTTTCTATTCTAGGAGGATGATATTAATTATTTACTAAGATTTTATTGATATCCTTGTTTTTAATGCACATGTGTCATGTTCCATATTTCTTAGGAACTAAGACCACTGGACTTCCACAAGGAGAGGAACTAGGTCAAATTTTCCCTTTGTGGATCAATGCTTGAATTTGTCTATTGATTTATTTATTTTCTAAAATAGAACTTTTGTAAACAAACGCATTGGGAGATGAAGAGCCATGAACAAGATCTATGGACCATTTTACTTGGAAATATAATGGTACTCAAGTTATACCTTTGAGTATGTCCTTGTATTATTCAAGTACTCTATCGAATTGTTTTTGTTTTCGTGAGTTGTGGTGAGTGGAGACTTGACTAGTCACTATGATATTCTCAAAATACTAAGGTTTAATCATTAACAACATGAATTTCTAAGCATGCTCGATAATATTTTTGACTTCTTTTTCTGAAACTATAGATATTTTCAACTTAGCTCGACATTTAGAAATTCCATACCACTAATCTTTGATATTGAAAATCACTTTATGTGGTCTAGACTGATAATTGTCATGTCTATCCCATACGTATGGTTTTCCAAATAGCACATCAACTATTGAGAGTGGTGCTATGTCACAAATTACTTCATCCTTAAAAGGATTGATAAAGTAGGCAAGATTTCATTGTCAAGTGATTCTAAGTTCTTGTCCATCTTTCATCTAATTGATGTTGTAAGTATGCATAAGTGGAGTAGTAACAAGACCCAATTTATTCATAAGGTCTTTAGAGAATGCTTTTCTTTTTTTATTGAAATTGTCCACAAATAGATGTAACAGATTGTATTTCACCCATATCTATGTATGGAATAGTCATTCACTTTCCTCTTTATTGATCATGGTCAAATTTGATAGGATTGTTGAAGTCGATGCCAATAGAGTTGATGATTTTGGATCGAATTCCATGATAGCTTTATCCATATTTGTTGTAGTTG
>JZKD02S1663803.1:56093-94831 GCA_000966675.3 Picea glauca
GAAGAAGAGATTTTCTCCCTTTATGGGTTTCCTCGTGAAAATCTGTCTCTGTGTGTATTTTATGTGTGACTGATGATCTTTACTCTTACTGTCCATATGTTGTATGTTGGTTGATAACACATGAAGAAATCTTAATAATTGTTTAAAAGGCATAAAATTGTTTAAGCTTATAAACAACTGATTCACCCCCCCCCCTCTCATTTGTTTTAGTATTTCCAATAGGGTTATGTGCAATTGGATGGCTAGAGGGGTGTGAAAAAAGAAGATCTGATATTTAGTGGTATTGAGATCCATTCATGAAGCTTGTCTGAATTCAATGAGGACCTTCTAAATGGCTTTAGATTCTTAAATAGTGGGTTGTTCCATGAGAAGAGTGTCTTCAATGAATTGCTGGTGAGATAAGGGCTGATCGTCAAAAATGGAGGAAAAGTCCTTTAATTTTATTGTCTTCTATAACATCTTTGATCACTCTTCCTAAACCTTCCGCCATCAAAATGAAAAGGAACATGGAGAGAGGGACTCCTTTTCAAATGCCTCGAGAGGGCAAAAAGGGTTGATAAGGGGATCCATTGATGAGGATGGATAAGAAGGCCAAGGAGGTTAAAGAGAGAACCCACTTGATCCAGGGTGGGGAGAAAACAAAGGATCAAAGTGTGAGGTGGATGTAGTGCCAGTTAATCTTGTCAAATTCCTTTGAGAGATCCATCTTGAGAAGCATGCTAGGAGTGCCTGAGGTCTAAAGAGAGTGGGATGAGGGAGGGGAGAAAAGGCATTATTTTTTTTACTATGGTTTTGGTGTTGATTTTAAGGATGACATTGCAAAGAGAAATTGGGCGAAATTTGTTGGGGTCCTCGACCTTGTCTTTGTTGGCATGGAATTGACCAGACCAAGTCTCTTCTTAGGTTACCAACAAAAGGTACCATGTAGTCTAGATTGTTGGCATTTTAATCTCCTCCAAAGAGAATAAGTCTCACCTAAAGCGCAACTAAGACAGATGGATGGGGAAGGGCAAGGAGAATACTTAGGTGGGTTCACAGAACCTTCAAGACTCACCATGATCTTGCACAAGATAAGCTAACTACAGAACATATCTTATCTCATACATGTAGGAAATGAAGCTACTTACGTTACGAAAATCATTCATACATAGAAATATGATATGGAACTTATGAAGCATAAAATAGTATTGTAAAGATACAATGTAGAAGCATAAACAAAGAATGATACAACATATTTCAAAATTTTGGATCCTTATTTATATATTATCATCAGATCTTATCAGATACAACCTCAAAGATACAAAGTAATGCTCTGTTACAGACTTTTGGTTCTGGACCCATGTCGCAGAGCTCTATTTACCCGAAAATGTATACAGATTACATTTACATAACTAGAACCCAACTTATCAACAATAGACAACAACAACAAGAACAACAACTTGAACTGAACCACAAGGGGATAACCCATTTAAAATCATATTCATCTCATATATATAAGCTAAGTAGGATCTTCTGGCTTTGGGGTCACGTGATTTCTTATTCTGTTGCAACTTCTTTTGCCTTTCTAGCATTGCGCTTTCCTTTTTCGCAACCGATTTCTGTTACTTTTCCTTGCTTCATTGTCCATATTCTTTTGTATCTTGCGCAAATCATTCTAAACCAAAACTAGGACTATAGTCCTTCTTGCACAGCTTCTCATCCAAAAATGAAGGGCCCAATAGGCTCTGACCACAAGCCTTGACTCACCCTCGAGTCAAGTACTTGGCTCTTTTGTAGCTTCTAGGAGAAACTATTCCTTTCCATTGTCCTCCTTTTCCTCTTTGTTGTCCTCTTCTGATTGTGCTTTCTCTTTCTCGGCCTTTTTGTTGGCCCTTGACCAAGTTTTGGGATAATCTTGGTCATGTTGACCTATTTTGGGACTTCAACATCTAGTTAAAGAAGGAGCGCAAGATGGAGTAAGGATCAAGGGATCTCGGCCCACTTTTGGGTCCTTTTTGGGTTTTTGGGATTATGTAATGGGAAAGGGATGTTGGCCCGTGGGTTTAACCACGCTTAGGCCCACTTTTGTATGTATAAATAGAAGGATAGGCAATGTAAGAAGTGTCGAATAATATATCTAAGTGATATAATATAAGTGCTAATAGACATTGTAAGTTCTTTTGTGCATAACTATAAGAGGCCTGCAGAGCTAAGTGCAAGTCATTGTGAGAATTTATGGAAGGATTTGTGTTGTAGCGCAAGGAAGAAGGATCTAGTGAGCTGCGCAAATCTTCTATCCTATGCGAAGAAGGGTTTTTGGTGACTCTGTGCTATAATTTATTGAGAACGCTAGTAAAGAAGAAGAGTTGGTGGACATAGCCCCAGAGTGGCGGTGAACCATGAAAATCTGTGTGTTATTCTTTGTTCTTTGATTTGATGTGTTTATCCCTTCTTTTTCTAAGTGATTTGATATATTTAGACAGAACTACTTATTCTTTGTGCTCCTTAGATATGTGTCAATGTTATATCTAACATGTATGAAGATGCTTATTGTTGATCTACCAGATCTGGTTTGTTGTATTGTTTCTAAGTGTTGAAATACCTTACACCTAAGTGAATGTTGTGATGCTATGTTCTTTCTACGAAGTATAAGAAGGGTTGAATATCAATGAATGATCGGTGCTAAGTGATTTGTAAGAGATAATCACATATCTGTGTCCCATCTAAGGTTGCAGACACCTGAGTCTTGCAACCACCCCTACCTCTACCTTGGGTGAGACTTCATCTGCTTCGCAGGTGTTGTCGAAAGGTTCGGTAGTTAGGGTTTTGTTGGTGTGTTTTTGTAGCATTGAACCCCGGGTCTGCCCCTACGCCAACAAATGGTTCCGTTGTGAGGACCTGAAACTGTGATTGTTGGGAAATGAGAAGAAGAATCTTTGTGCAAAAAGGTTGATTTGAAAGTCTTGTGCGAAGATCTGTGCCCTAGTGTGTAGTATTCTACTTGATTTGTAAAGATCTGTGCTAAGGAAAGAGGCTCGATCTGAAAGAAAGAGGCCCGATCTAAGGAATAGAATCAGATGCGAAAGAAAGAAGCTAGATCTGGAAGCTTTGTGCCAAGAAGAAGTTCAGGACGTCATATCTGAATAAAAGAAGGATCGATCTGAAGAAAAGAAGGTCAAATTTGAGGAAAAGAGGTAAGATCTATAAGCTTTGTAATCTGAGAAAGGTAAGAATAGTTAAAAGTTCTAGATATGAAATCTTTGTGCTCTGTAGAAGTAAGATAAGTGAATTTTTTGTTTTCTAAAGTATGGATCTGGGTGTGTTTGATAGATTATGTCCTAGCTTGAAAACTAGGGCATTGATAGATGAAAGAATATTTGATATGAATAGATCTGATAAGCATAATGATAGATATGTTATACCTATGCATAGAAAGAATGTTTGGACTAATAAATGGATGCAGGACCCTAGAAATAATTTGTTGCAAGTTAACTCATATGATCCTAGTGCACAGTACAGAAGAAGCTGGGGATCATTTAAAAGAAAGAGAGGGTTGACCCTCTGTTACAGCTGCAGAAAACCAAGACATTTGGCTAAGGAATTCCCTGGTAAAAGACCTAGTTGTCTCTGTTGCAAAGATATGGACCATGAAGTATTGGATTGCCCTAGAATGATTTCTAAGCTTGAAAGAATGAATCTAAGTCAAGGAAACCCTAAGACAGATCCATAAATAGTAGAACCCTAGAAGGAATCAAAGAAGGTATTACTAAAGATGAAAGACACTTTGAATGATCACCGACATGTTAGGTTATCAGATATCTTTTAGGAAAAGGAATGCATCGAAGTAGGAATAGGGGACTTTGACATTGACTATGTTCTAGATGAGGAAACTCAGGTGAATATCATGACAGAGAGAACTTGGGAAGCTATAGGGAGGCCTGCTATGATTCCTTCATTAGGAGGAATAGGACTATTCAGAGGAAAACTAGTAAACCTATGTGGAAAGCTCACTCAGATATCTATGAATGCCAATGGAACCTCGACTGAAGAAGATTTTGAGATTATTAAATTTATTGAGGACAACACCCCATTTACCATGTTACTTGGAAATCCCTGGATTGATAAATATCAAGCTAGACGAAAGGAAGAAGAAGAAGCTTTGGAACAACAGAAACAAAAGTTAAAAGATTTCATGACTAGAAGGATCGCACAATTGATTGAGGAAGAGGAGAACAAATCGAAGCTACTTAACACTAGAAACCCAAATGTCAAAGCTGTAAGAACATCTGAGGACTCACAGACGACTGAAGTACCTACCCCAGAGAAAGAAGAGGTGCTACACCTGAATCATAAGAGAATTTCAACAACGTAAACTAACTATGCCCAAAGAAAATAAGAATCATAATGGGAAAAGAACCACCGAGACAAAGCTCACTGGAAAGAAGGCTAGAAAGATGAGTCAGAAGAGGGCTAAGATTGAAAATTTACAGCCAGTTCTAGAGGAAACCTCGTAGAAAGAAAGTTTGCATAATTGGAGCTTCGTCGGGATATCAGAACAACGACATAAGGCACTTCGTCATGGCGAAGCAATATATCCATTGGGACCGATATATCCGTTCGACTTCCACCCTGAATGGAAGGAAAATAAATAAAGGTTCATCATCAGACCGTTGGACCGTGCCATAATGGACAGAACAAGCGTTAATGGAAGATTCATACCTGTTGCAAGCAGACCATTGCTGAATTTTTTATTTAGTCCATCGCACCACGTACCGAGAACAGTTTTGGAAACTTAGGATTTGCGCCCACATATTATGATTATTTTTCACAATAATCATCATCGTGTTTCCATCTCTATTATTGTAGTATCTGACTTAATCCCGATCCCGATCTAGTTAACCCTAAGCTTGCATGTTGGATGAGCTCAGCACTGCAGAGAAAGTTGTTGAGGAAGTTTTGATCGATTTAATGACTGAGAGAGCCATATAGGAGTGATGGTTATTTACAGGTGTGTAGGCTTCATCTACGAGAAACGTGCAAGCATCTCCCTTCACTGCTCGAGCCAGACCGTCTTGACAGGTCAATGAGAAGTGAACTAAGCATAAGGATGATCTTGTGAATGCTAAATTGACCCTGAGAATCCTACCTAGCTACATTCCACCCCTGAGCGACACAATTAATCAAGATAGTGTGCCTAGAGACTATGAGTACCATTTAGTCATGGCATACCTACCCAAAGGGATACGCACAGTTCACACAGATCGAGACAAGATTGCAGCGTTGAAGTTTAGTGACTTCAACCTTAGCGACAGGAAGGTCTACAACATGCTTGCTCCATACAATTACCTAACGAATACAAAAGGAAAGAATTCAAAGATCTTCCCTCAAGAATGGACCCATAACCTCACGCAGTCCACATTGCTAAATGTGATGAAGATCCAGTAGCTTCAGTAGCACATTGTAGATCTAGAAATTCATACTGTGCCCGAGACCCCTCAAGATATAAGAGACCTAAGAGAAGCAACTGCCCACAACACAGTTGGTATATTGAAATCCCTTGCCTTGGAATGAAAGTAGCTGACTTCCAAGAGCACTCAGACACATGAAAAACTCACGGAGAACCCAGAGTTACAAGCACTGGAGTCACAGCTCAAAGAAGCAAAGCAACATGCATATACGTTACATGCACAGCTGAAGGCCTTGTCACCAGTCGAAAGAATGAAGAGGTTCCAAGAGAAATGCACCGCCCAACAATAAATCCACATGATCCAAAGTAAATTGATGGAAGTCTCTCAATGACTTCAACTAGTGCAAGAGAAGGCATGCCAACTGGTCACTAAAGTTGAAATCCGAGGAGAAGAGATTGAACAGGTTGTCATCACCGCAAAACAATGCCTAGAAGGGCTAGTCAACAATGCAGTGATCTAGGAGTTCACTGAGAAAGAGGTCGTAGCAATGAAATAGATCGAAGTAGCTCGAGGTAGAACTGATCAGACCAGAGTGACTCGGGATGAGTCATAGGTGAGTGTTGGGGGCATGTTATCCCTTGACCAAGTTTTGGGATAATCTTGGTCATGTTGATCTATTTTTAGACTTCGACAGCTAGTCGAAGAAGGAGTGCAAGATGGAGTGGGGATCAAGGGATCTCAACCCACTTTTGGGTCCTTTTTGGGTTTTTGGGATTATGTAATGGGAAAGGGATGTCGACCCATGGGTTTACCCAGGTTTAGGCCCACTTTTGTATGTATAAATAGAAGCATGGGAAATGTAATAAGTGTCGAATATTATATCTAAGTGATATAAGCTAAGTGATAATAGACATTGTAAGTGCTTTTGTGCATAAATGTAAGAGGCTTTCAGAGCTAAGCACAAGTCATTGTAAGAAGAAGTGGAAGGCTTTGTGTTGTAGTGTGAGGAAGAAGGATCTAGCGAGCTACACAGATCTTATGCAAAGAAGGTTTTTTGGTGGCTCTGTGCTGTAATCGATTGAGGACGCTAATAAAGAAGAAGATTTGGTGGATGTAGCCCCAAGGTGGGGGTGAACCATGTAAATTTGTGTGTTATTCTTTGTGCTTTGATTTGATGTGTTTATCCCTTCTTTTGCTAAGTGCTTTGATATATTTAAATAGAGCTACTTATGCTTTGTGCTCCTTAGATATGTGTGAATGTTAGATCTAACATGTATGAAGATGCTTAGTGCTGATCTACCAGATCTGGTCTGTTTTACTATTGCTAAGTGCTAAAATACCTTAGACCTAAGTGAATGTTGCGATGCTCTATGCTTTCTGTGAAGTATAATAATGGTTGAATATAGATGAATGATCAACGCTAAGTGATTTTTAAGTGATATAATCATAGATCTGTGTCCCAGATAAGGTTACAGACACCTGAGTCTTGCAACCACCCCTACCTCTACCTCGAGTGAGACTTCATATTCTTCGTAGGTGTTGCTGAAAGGGTCGGTAGTTAGGGTTTTGTTGGTGCGGTGTTGTAGCATTGAACCTCAGTTCTTCCCCTATGAAAACACTCTTCAAATGAAGGGTCCAACTCTGGGACCAACTCCAAGGCACGCTTCTTGACTTCCTGAAAGCTCCCAAATTTATCTTTCCATTTCATGGTAAGGAGTGAGGCCTCTGCAACGAACTATTGGGTCGCATATGTGATACATCCCTTGGGCTTGGATGTGACCAAAGAGTTCCATTTAGAGTCTGTCGTTGAATCAAACTGATTCATTTGCATGTAAACTATCTGAATGACAGGTCAAAAATCGTGAAACTCCTTCTCAATTACAGATTGCGCCTCAAATAGAGAATTCATCTCATTGTCCACTTGCTTAATTTGATTGAACTTCTATTGTTGCTCCAGTGGATCCATAGTAGTCGTAACTTCCTCATTCAACACCTGGATTCTAGTGCACACATTCTCCAAAGTCTGGTTGTGCCTAGCAATGATGCCCATCCAATCGCTGACTTGTCTGAAAAACTTTGTGCACTTAGTTGTGCGCTTGTGTAGTGATTCTTGGGCATTGTTACCTTCTAACACTATTTTCTCCATCTACTCCTACATCTTCCTAGGTTTTTGCTCTACTTCTTGTTGAGTCTTCCACAACTCACTTCCAGAGGCTCCACATGAATCGACAATTGTGACCATGCTCCTTGCAGTAATTTAATTTGATGCTCAGGCTCTCCTGCATCACTGGCTTCTTGTAGTTGGGGTGCGACCTTCCTTATTTCCGTCCAGGCTTCAACAAGCCTTTCCTAAACTCTTTCTAGTTTGTGATCCACCTGGATCTTTGTGTTTTATTCTTGTTTTATGCATGCTTGCGCAAGGAGTGCTTCCTCTCTTGTGAATTATGCAGACCTTTCAGCCTGTTGGAGCCTCTGCTCCATTTGATCAGTTGAATCTCTAATCACTCTGATTAGGTGTGTCATTGGCCACTATCTAAGGTCAATAGATGAAGGGATGGCATCCTTGGGTGCTCAAACCGATAGTAGAAGTCCATTGGATGTTGAATGTCCCGAGGGAGTCTCTACCTCCTCCTCTCTAGTGGGTGGACTTGGCACAAGCCTCAACCTCCTCCTTTCCAGTGGGTGGACTTGGCACAAGCCTCAACCTCAACACTGATGGAAGGAGCTTAAGAACCTCTATTATGGCCAGGAAGAGTTGCAACAACTTTGCACACTGCTAAGGGTTTTGGAGTACTAGCTCCATATTCTCTTGCGTTGACATTGTGCTTTGCCATGGATTTTTCTCTAGTTCCTTCTGAACCTCTGGTAGTTTTGCCTCTTTATGTCCCTCTACTTCTAGATTTATGCTTCCCATGGCACCCTCAACCTTGGTCATTGAGGTAGTTTGTTGGGGGATTTGAACTTGAGGCTTCTCTACCATTTGAGTGTCCTTATGCTACATAAAAGGTACGATCTCTTGGTCCTGGAATTTAGGGTTCAGGACAGTCAGTTGTAGTCTGTGTTGTTGGCACAGGGGTAGACCTGAGGTTCACTCCAAGAGCACACCAACAATCCCAAGCTACTGGCCCTTTCATCAGCACCTGCAAAGTAGATGCAGTCTCACTCAAAGAAGCTATGAGGGGGTTGCAGGACAGAGATGTCTACAACCAGGGGAATATCAAGTGGATCTAGTAGAACAACACCATAATATGTACTTATCACTTATCAAGCTAGATCAATCATGCATAGTTATAGATATGATCTAACACAACAATGCAAATAACAATACAACAACAACAGAGATCAAAGCATTAATCACACATCCACAGCACAAGGTATACATGGTTCACCCTCTCTCTAGGGATATGTCCATAGAACTATGCTTATGATTTATTAAGGAAAATAATATAGTTCTTGTCTACACTCTTAGCTAGTATACACTCTTAGCTAGTAGATCTTCTTTCTTCTCTCTCTTTCTCTCTCCTTCCTGTGCACCCAACTGCAGGAATTGACCTTCACACACAGCTGAAGATCTTACAATACAATCCTCTCTCTTAACAGAGCTATAACAATACTCAATGATGAACATAGCATGAATAAAAACCCTACCCAGGTCCTCTTAGCCTTTATTTATACATTACAATACCTCACCGACAACCTTAGGCCAAAACCTAAGTGCCAAAACCCTAAATACCAAAACCCTAGGTGTCTAAAACCCTAGGTCAACTTGACCCTATTTTTTCGAGCTTCGCCAGCCTGTCTTTCCTTCCTTCTTGCACGGTGCTCGAAAGAATCCAATGGTGTATTTTCCCACTTTTTGAGTCATCCTTGATCCATCTCCCTTGTTGATCTATCATCTTCAATCTCCTCATCCAACGGCTTGCTTTTCCACACTTCACTCCATCTTTTCTGCTCTTTTGCTCACTTTGAACCAGTGACAGTCACTGTGTCTCCCGCAAAGCTCGCTTTTTACCTTTTATCCCTTGTACTTCAATTCCTTCCATAACCAAGGGATAAAAGGCCCCCAACACTCACCTATGACTCACCTTGAGGCACCTCGTATCTGGTTCCTCTATTTTTCTTCGACTTGGACTGTGCAGTGCAGCCTTTGCTTTCTTCTTTATGCCTCCTTTCCATCCATGTGCAGACTGTCTTTTCTATGTCTGGTACCCAGTTTCAACTGAACCTGGTACGTAGACCCTTTTCCTTATGTCCTTACTTATATCTTTGGGGTATCTAGTTGTCATAGTACAACTTCAGCCGACTCCCATTAACCAATCCTTCTTTCCATTCTCCATGTAACATCCTCAGCTGTCCATCTCCTCCTTCTGTGACATAGGAAATCTCACATGGTCCGAGCCAATGCATTCTGAACTTCCCAGGGTTTTTGATAAACTTACTGTCATACATAAATACTAAGTCACCTTGCTTGAATGCCTTCTTCTTGATGTGCCTGTCATGATAGGCCTTCTCTCTCTCCTTCTAAACTTGTTGATGAAACCTAGCAATGAATCTGTCCTCTTCCAATTAAACCAACTTTGCAAGCCTCTCGTGAACAGCGTCAGTATCATCCATGTCTGTGAACACAACAATCCTTAATCTTGGTACCAAATATTCCATCAGGACAACAACTTCAAGACCATAAACCAACTTAAAAGGGGTCTACATTGTTAATTTCTGGCAAGTGGTTCTATAGGCCCATAGTACTACAGGTACTCTTAAATCCCAGTCATCCCTGTTCACACTGCAAATCTTCATCAATGTTGTTTCCAAGATCTTGTTGAATGCTTCAACTGTCCCATTTTCTTGTGGATGGTAAGGCATACTCTTATGATGGTGGACTGCAAACTCTTCATTCGGGGCTTCAATTGTCTTATTTATGAAGTGTGTACCTTGATCACTCATGAGGATCTTGGGGAATCCAAATCTGGTTATTATGTCATCAAATATAAAACATGCAGCTATAGTTGCACTACAGTCCTTAACTTCTCTAGTTTCAGCCCATATGGTTAAGTATTCGGTCGCAGTAATAATGTATCTCTCTCCTGTGCAGTTCCTTGGTGGGTTGATAGGTCCCACAAAGTCAATGGCCTATTTTTCAAATTCTTGTAGAGTCATCTATGGTGCTAATGGAATTTCATCTCTTCAGGATGGATTTCCAACTCTCTGGCATACATCACATGCTCTGGCATATTCTTTAGCATCTCTATGTAATGTAGGCCACCATAAGCCAGCTCCCAGAACCTTCTGCGCAGTTGCTTTCCCTGCATAGTGTCCTCCTACAATTCCCTCATGAGCTTCTGTGAGGATCAGTGGTCACACTGTCTCCATAACACACCTTCTTAGTATCTCATCATGTCCCATTTTGAATAGATGACCAACGATCAACGAAAAGTCTGCAGTGCGTACCACTAGTTGTTTCTTTTGAGGAATTGTATACTCCCTTGGTGCCATTCCTGTTGACAGGAACTGGACTATGTCTACGAAGTGGTTATCAATATTTCTAATGGAGAGCAACTGGGCATCTGGTAGTGTGTCCTCTAAGCTGGTGGGTTCTTCGCCATGTTCCAACCTCGACGAGTGGTCAAGGCCCTTGTTCATTCTTCCTGGTTTAACTATGATTTCAAAGGCATATTCTTGAAACAGCAGAAGCCATCTGCATATTCACCCCCCCAAAACTGGCTTGTTGACTAGGTACTTCAGGGTGGAGTGATCTGTGAACATTTTAAAGTGTCCTCCCAACAAGTAGTGGCAGAATTTTTGCAGTGCATACACCATGGCTAACCCTTCTCTCTCTGTAGTGGTGTAGTTAAACTCAGTTGTATATAGCTTCCTGCTAGCAAATGCTAACGGGTGGTCATTGTCCCCTTCTCCAGGTTGTGCCAGTATTTCTCCTAATGCAATAGAAGACGCATCGAAATGTACATGAAACTCCTTGTTCCAATTTGGTAAAACCAGAATCGGTGTAGTGACCATCTTCTGTTTCAGTGTGTCGAAGCTCTGTTGGCATTCATCTATCCAGCCAAACTGACAATCCTTCTTCAACAGCTTCTCCATCGGTGTTGTGATTTGGGCATAGCCTTTAATAAATTTCCTATAATATCCAATATGTCCTAGCACAATGCATAGTTGTTTGACTGAAGTAGGTGGTGGCAAATCAACTATAATTTCAATCTTTGATGGATCAACCAACAATCCTTGCTTGCATACAATATGGCCTAATAGTACTCCAAATGGTGAGAAGAAGATGGACTTCTTTATCTTTAAAGAAATTTGACACTACCTGCATTTATCCAACATTAGCCTTAGACATTCAATATGGTTTTTCAACAAACTAAACACAGCCCAGTCATCAAAATATGCTTCTAAAAACTTATGCAGAAATTCTTTGAACACTTCGACCACCACCCTGGCAAAGATGGCTGGGGTATTCTTCAGGCCAAATGGCATTACTGTATATTGGTAGGATCCCCATTTGGTGGAAAACGTGGTCTTGTGGTGGTCTTCCTTGGCAATCTAGATCTGATGGTATCCTAAAAAGCCATCTGTAAAAGAATATACCTTATGGCCTCCTATGTTGTCTAATACTTCATCAGTGAACGATGTAGGGAAGGGGTCATGTAGACATGCATCATTAAACTTCCTGAGTTCCACACATATATTGATCTCACCTTGGGTCTTCTTTTCTTGTACTACCATAGGGTTGATCCACTCTGATTCTTCGATGGTTTCAATAATCCTTGCTTCCAACATTCTGTCGAGCTCAATATTTACTTTTTCCTTCTATTTCGGGTTCAACCTGTAGGGTCTTTGCTTGACTAGCTTCGCACATGGTTTCAAAGGTATTCTCATTTCTCCCATAGGTCCTTTGATTCCCTTCATATCAGTGAACTTGGTTAGGAACAAGTCCTGATATTCATGCAACAACTCTGTAATCTTGCAAATGGTACTAGCATCCCAGTAATCTCCAACATTGGCAAGCTTCGGTGTCTCCTCTGTTCCAATGTTGACCTTTTTTATCTTGATTGGCTGAACAATAAAGGGTAGCTCCACTCTTGTTCCTTCCACATTTCTTTGGCCTTCTGCCTTAGTGATGTTTACCTTTTTTGGATCATCATCATCGTCAGCATTGATGTTGTAACATCCTTGCAATTTATGGAATGGCGCAGTCCATTCGTCCTCTTCTTGTTCCATAGAGAGGCTAGACGCCTCTTCGAATACCCTCTGTTTCACAATCTGTAATGCCTGGTATACTGAAGGAAATTCACTTTCAAACAAAAAGTTGGTTACAAAATTTTGAATCATACCTTCCCAATCTGCAGTGATGAGGCACATCTCCGCTTGAAGGTACCAGTTGATAGGAATCCTGTCTAGTGTGTTAATGAATTGGTGCACCCATTTTTCTCGATGGATGTCACTCCAGACCTTTTCATAGCTTCACACATGGTCCTTTGGGCAACCTTGATCTGTGTACCTCACTTCGCAGCTTACTGTTTGTGCTGAAAACCACGATGTCATCAAAGTTTGACATTGTGTCTAGTCTGTGATGTTTCTTTTGTGCATCCCTTGCAATCTTGTTGGTGTGGCTTCATGGCCTTATCCATTGCCTATAACCTTTGTTGTGTTGGTATACTTGTCTCAAACTCTGATAAGAATTTTTCTAAAGGGTTCAACCCATCAAATGTGGGTAAGTTACTCATTGTTGTGCTGATCCAGTGAACCTCTCTGGTTAGTCTAGCACATCTTCTAGTAGAAACTTCATACATTTGGTTCTGCCAATTCTCTAGTGCTTCTTCTGAGTCTAATGAACATGTGTTGTCACTTTTCCAGCTCAGTTTCCCATCAACTATAGGATTGATATAATCATGTTGTCTGGTTGTTAGTTGGTAGTTGTTTTCTAGTTCATATGCGTGGTATTCTTCTCTAATAGGCTCTGTGTATCTAGAACCCTCATCTGGATCCAAAGGTGCAATGACCCTAAGGACATCTCTTTAAAATGTCATGTGCCTCTTCTTTAGATCAACAATGGTAGAATTATTGAAGGCCCAATCGATTCCTAACAATGCAAGGTAAGGGCAGTTTGCATCAACAATTTCAATTACCTCAAAATATGCAAAGGTTCTAACTCTGTTGATGTCCATAGGGACATGTTCCAACCATCCAGATGGGCTTACATCTTGTTGATTATCCATGCAAAGTCTGATAGGGGAATATATCAGCTTCAGTTTTCCCATTAGTGCCTAGGTTTTCTTTGTCATTACATTGACCTTCGACCCTAAGTCGAGGACCACATAGTCTATATCATATTCTCCTATCTGAGCATTCAGGTGTAATTATTTATTTGTTCTTCTCTTCTTACCAATCTAGTGTACTTCCCTATTCAGTAAGTGGTCTGTCTTTCCTAGTTCATATTGTTTAACTAGGTTTTTCAGTTCTTGTATAGCTTTCCAATCTTTAAGAAGTTCTATAAAAACATATAAGAAACTGACAAGTTTACTTACCTCTTTTCCCTCTCTGGGAAAAGAAGACTAATCAAATGCATGAGGCATTCCATATTCCCTTATTTCTGGTTTTGTTTTTGAAGAAGACCCTTGATTTACTTTGAATTCTTGCCTGGCCTCTTCAAATATTTGCCTTTCTTTCTTCGCATCAAAAGCTTGAGTCCTCTCCGCAGCTTCCCTGATACCTGATTTTTCTGTGATCTTTCCCTGGGTCGTTCTATCCTCTCCTATAACAGCGCCTCCTCGAGTAATAACAAAAAATATAGGGTCTGCTTCACGAGGATCAGCATATATCAATTGTACTTGTGGGTTCTGCTGAGGTCCTCATCTTTCCTGAAGCTTTGCTAGCAGTACAAGGCATTCCTCAATGACATTCTTAAAAGAGTTACAATAACTGCAAGTGGTACAAGGGTTCTGACAGTCCCTTGCTAGATGTCCTGGCTGCGTGCAGTTATAACATATTATTTTTCCTTGGCCTTGGCCCATACCTCCTTCTTGTCCTCGTCCTTTGACTCCCCCGCGGGGATTGAAATTTCCTCTTCCTGGGGAGTTATATTGTGCATTGTTTCCTTCTTGATGTACTTCACCTTGGATCTTATATATGTCTCTTGATATTTCATGCATCAGGTCAAAAGCCCTACAATCTCTATCATCGTTCCCTACGGATTTACAAAATGTGCAGTATAATTTTGTGGGTGTCTAAACATACTTTTGCATATAGCAGCACTCACCAGGGTGATGTCGGGTTCTGCATACTTCGCAGTAGGGCATATTAACTTGCTTGAAGGGGCTCGGTGCTCCTGAGGCCAAGTATTCATGAAATAGGGGGAAGTGCTCTTTATCATGACCTTAAGATCTACATCTTACACACCATATATATTCTCTTTTGTCCTTCTCCTTGTCCCTCTTCATGTCCTCGACCTGCAGAGATAAACTAGTCAGCTAGCTCAAGATCTGGCTCTTACCTGAGTTGGATTCTCCCATAGGTGTTGATTCAAGCTTCATGGTGATCTCCAAATCTTCTACCTGCGAAGCAATCCTCTGTTGCATCAGGGGAACTCTGATATGTGGTAAAAGATCAGCAATGAACCATTCTTTGTTCTGCTCATCTGGGATCTTAAAATTTAATCGGCCTATTAGGGTCTTGAATCTATGATCGAACTCCCAAACAGGTTCGACTACCTTCTATTTGATCTCCTTCAGCTCAGTAATACAAGGTGACTCTGACTTAGGTTTTTTAAACTCTACAACTAGCAAATTCTTGATCACACTTAGTGGCTTAGGCTATGCAATTCCTTGGATAATCTTCATGTACTAGCTCAATGTGCAATCCCTCAATGTAGTGATAAACTGGTTTCTTTTAACAACTTCGTCGATGATGTTTTTAATTTTTCATATGGCCTAGCACAGGAACCAGTGTTGATCAGGATCTTCAGATCCATCTCCTCTAAACATACGGAGCCTCATCTCATCTACCATGAAGTTGCCTAGGTTTCTTGTCTAAGTAGATGTTGAACTGTTAGTAATAGTACTCTGCGGACTCTAGTTATTCAGAATAATCGACTGATTTAGCGTTTCTGAAACAACAGGAGGATTGATATTACTTACTTCAGTATCCTGCGCAATTCCTAAGGTTTCTAGCTCATTTTGACGAATTTCTTCAACTGCTTCTTCCTCTGATCTAGGGGTTTCTGAGTGCTCTTTGTCTGTCAGATCTACCTCTTCTCCACTGTAGAAAACTTCTTCCCCATTGTTTTTCTTAAACAGGTTCTCAAGGTGAACCCCTATAAATACTCTTCCACAGTGCATATGTCCAGCTTCTGTGTCACTGTCGCTATCTGAATTTTTGAACATTAGCCTTTCAGATCCTACCAGTCTACTATATCTTTAGTATGTGGTTTTCATGCAAGAGAATCTTGATTCTTAACTTCAGAAAATGCAAAAATCTCCCTCGGGGTTCCTTGAAAAAGTATCTCTCGGCCTAGCTATATGATTATGTTCTATCAACAACAAATTCGGTGATATACCATTCCATGGTACTATCAAACCAGTGATCTACAGCTCAGGATATAGCGTTATCAACTCTCTTGACCTTCTGGATCAGTGTCGATGTCCAAACCATAGGAGGTCTAGATTTGATCTCGAACTATGTGTCAGCTAACCTAGCCAACCACTCGTGTAGCTCTTGATGGATTCCTCCAAATAAGATCTCATGAATGTCGGTGAATATGTATCTTTGTAGCCAATCCTGAGTACGAAGCTTAGGGTTCTTGTTCTGGGCTTCATCGAAGTCCCTCTCTTGATCTTCTATCCACTTTTGAATCTCTGTCTTTGATGGGAACCACATTGACATTCCCTCATGAAGATTCTTGTCCCAGTAATAAAACCATTTATTGCCACAGGGGCAGACCCGAGGTTCACTCCAAAAGTGCACCAACAAGCCCAAGCTACCGGCCCTTTTAGCAGCACCTACGAAGCAGATGTAGTCTCACTCGAAGAAACTATGAGGGGGTTGTAGGATAGAGATATCTACAACCAGGGGAATATCAAGTGGATGTAATAGAACAACACCACAATATTTACTTATCACTTATCAAGCTAGATCTATCCTGCACAGTTATAGATCCGATCTAACACAACAATGAAAATAACAATACAACAACAATAGATATCAAAGAATCAATCACACATCCACAACACAAGGTATACGTGGTTCACCCTCTCTCTATGGCTGTGTCCACAGAACTATGCTTATGATTTATTAAGGAAAATCGTATAGTTTCTGTATGCACTCTTATCTAGCAAATCTTCTTTCTTCTCTCTCTTTCTCTCCCCTTCCTGTGCACCTAGCTGTAGGACTTGACCTTCACACACAGCTGAAGATCTTACAATACAATCCTCTCTCTTAATGAGCTATAACAATACTGAATGATGAACATAGCATGAATAACAACCCCACCCAGGTCCTCTCAACCTTTATTTATACATTAGAATACCTCATCGACATCCTTAGGCCGAAACCTAAGTGCCAAAACCATAAATACCAAAAACCTAGGTCAACTTGACCCTCTTTTTTCGGGCTTCGCCAGCCTGTCTTTCCTTCCTTCTCGCACGGTGCTCCAAAGCATCCAACGGTGTATTTTCCCACTTTTTGAGTTGTCCTTGATCGATCTCCCTTCCTGATCTGTCATCCTCGATATCCTCATCCAACGACTTTCTTTTCCTTACTTCGCTCCATCTTTTCTTCTCTTTTGCTCACTTCGACCCAATGACAGTCACTATGTCTCCTGCGAAGCTCACTTTTTACCTTTTCTCCCTTGTACTTCGCTTCCTTCCATAACCAAGGGCCAACATCTACTCAGGTACTTCTATATTTGTACTAGGAAGTTATGGTCTCTGCTCGGGTAACTTTGGGCTTATTTCTGGGAGTTTTGGCCTCTACTTGGGTAGTTCTGGGGGATCAAGTTGCATGGGCTCTAGATCAGTGGTCTAGGGTGGAATGTTAGTTTCTAGGTTGGTGACAACGGTTGTGGTGGTGATGGAGGGTGCTCGGTGATGATGGTGGATGGTGGTGTGTCAAGCTAAGGGTCATCCTGAATATGTATGATGGAGGTTTCTTGAACCGCTGAGAGGGTGCAGGGGACGGTGGCTGAGATGGGTTGGGGGTTCAGAAAATTGCTCGGTGAGATCCATGACATGAGCTTCTAAGCCACTGGATCTATAATGAATGTAGCGATAAGGATTTTGTTGACATCCTTACCTATCAACAGGGATTTCTATGGCAGTTTCGGGAACACTGACAATGTCATGTTCTTGCACTCTAATGACTGAGTCTCCTCCTTTTCTTCGAAGTACATCTGTGATAGAGATTATTTCTTCTGAGCCTCTAAGCCTGAGCTCAATCCTACCCCTTCTTATTTACCTTTCTTTTTCATCAGCTCGGCGGTAAAAACATAGTGCATCCCCAACTTGCATGGGTTTCATTTAACTCCAGGCCACGACATCATCTTCTTGTCGAAGGCCTCCTCATACAAGTAGAATGGAAACATTCGTGAGTGGAAGTCCTCCATGTTGGAATACCTCGACCACAAAAAATTATGGTTTCGGTTCATACTGAAGGCTATGTTCCTCGTATTGCAGTTGAGGAGCTCCTGTGAAATGTGCAACCTCTATGTTGTGTCAATAAGCCCGTTGTACGACTTGGAGAATGTTGTGTTGTTGAAGGATATGTTCTCCGAGTCCACCCTTGAATGCCAGGGATCAAACATATTTTCTAGGTGCCCCTTATCTGCTAGCACCAACTATCTTCCAGCGGGTGGCATCCACTTGAGCATTAAAAAGGCAAGAAATAAGTTTCCATATGTGAAGGTACCACCTTTCTCCTGGGATTCCTCACAAGCCACGAGTAGTTCCTGCAATAGGTAACTACACCAGCTGAATACAGTGCCATTGGAAAAAAATCCCACTGATAATGCATCTAGTGTGCATTCTCCCTTGTAGTAACACCTCATGACTTTGCTAGCTATGATGTAGAAGCCAATATTGACCATCTCTGGTAGTATGGGGTCGATCTTTTCTATGTGCCCCCCCCTCTGCATGTGGAACCTTTCGTATAAGTTGGGCTCCCCTTTATTTTTTTCATTCTTGATGGGAGCTTGGAATCCTTTGTACACGTCCTCACCCTTGAGGGATAGTCTTGGAATCTAGTGGATGTCTTCAGCGTGGATTGAATATCGCCTATCCAACCAGATACTTTTGTCATGCACCCTGTTGTTCAAGAACTTGGTGCACCTTGCAACTTCGCCAGTGGTACCGAACACTGGTAGGTCCTTGAGGTTCATGATGGTTGAGTTAAACAGGTTAATGAATTCAGGATTTGGCACAAACTACATGCCTCCCAACTTGTCTGGAGAAATAATCCAGAAAACATCTATGTTCATCTGGGGGAACACGACTTGATCTGTTAATTCGATATCGAGGAGCTTGACCTACTCCACCTTCCCCTTGAGATCACCCACGACCTCAACTCAGGAGTCATAGGGCTCATCTGGTACTGCATGTTTGGACATGACGCCTAGGCTTCCTGTAGCTCTTGGTATTGTGATTTTTGGATTATCAGCAAATTCCGCAGCAAAACAAGGATTGGGGCCACAACTACGGGTCTCAGGATTACACAGGCTTGCTCACTCTGTAGAATTCGTAAATCTCTAAATGCATTCTACAGTGGGTTTTCAAAGTCGTGTACTCAAGATGATATGTCAAGTTCAATAATAACTATTGTTCATCATTACCCTATAGACGCAACTTGGATCTGAGTTGTCCGATGGGACTAGTTAACGGGGTAAATCCTATTGGGAAATTCGGGCATTTACTGTGAAATTTGGACAGAGACGTGGTCAATATTAGAAATTAATGTTTGACGAATGAGAATCCCATCATGAATATCGATGGCATCTTCGTGTATCACGACTTTATGGATTAACCGAATTCAGACAGGATACCACAATAGTAATAAAGGTTGTGACTGGACTAGGTTCGTGTGGCACATAAACTCAAGTTGTGTTCGGATTCTCTCTCCCTCCAAACACAAAGGGGTCCCCGTCATATTAATGAGTTCCATTAACAGGTTCTTGATGCTTCTAATCCTACACTACTGAGTAAGAAGTTCTTCACCAAACAACACTTAGACAAAAAAAGAAATGAACTACATGTCATGACGCAACACTACACACGTCGAATTTATTAACCGAATTTACCAAAATTGTAGATAAACTCAAATCTAACTACTACACATGCTCCTTCGAACTAGAGAAAAAGTCCTTTTTCTCAGTTATTAGACATATATGGTTTCATACGAGTGCCATTCACCCATCCTGGCCACAACATACCATCCATTTGCGCAAGTCTGACTGCTCTAGAATGTCAGATCTCCACAACTATAAATGGTCCGAACCAATGCATGCACAAATTGCCTGGATACTTCTGGTACCGACTGTCATAGAGTAGAACCTTGTCTCCTTGCACAAATACTTTAGTCTTAATGTGTCTGTCATGCCAAGCTTTCTGCCTTTCTTTCTCAACTGACTGATGGAAGTCTGCTAAAAAGCCAGTCTCTTCAAGTTCTTGTAACTCCATGAGTCTCTGCGCAATTGATTCTTCCTCCGACATGTGTGTGATTTGTGCAATGTACAAACTTGGAGTAATGAATTATGTAGGCACCACAACCTCTTTCCCATAAACTAGCTGAAATGGAGTGTACTTGTGGAGTTTCTTTTGGGTTGTCCTATAAGCCCATAGTACTGTTGGAACTCTGTCATCCCAATATTTTCTGTTTGTGCAACAAACCTTTGTTAACCCTCTCTCCAAAATATTGTTAAACGCCTCTACTGTTCCATTGGCTTGCGGGTGGTAGGGTCTACTTTTATGATGTTGGATAAAGAACGTTTCTATAAGATTTTATATGGTAATACTAATAAAATGAGCTCCCTGATTGCTGGTCAGAATCCTAGGAAATACAAATCGAGTGATAATATTTTAAAAAATGAACCTAGCAGCGATGTCAGTCAAACAATCCTGAACAACTGCTACCTAGCCCAACGTGTAAGGTATTCAGTTTCAGTAATAATGTACCTATCCTTTGAATTCTTAGTTGTGGGGTTGATCGGTCAAATGAAGTCAACCACCCACTTCTCAAATGATTGTAAAGCTTGAACTGGTTAAAGTGGCAATTCGTCTCATCGTGATGGCTTACCCACTCTTTGACAAACATCACATGTTCTACCATATGTCTTTGCATCCTTGAAGAGCGTGTCCTACCATAGTCTTGCTTGGAGGACTTTCTGCACAGTGGCCTTTCCTCCCACATGACCTCCTGCAACTCCATTGTGGCACTCCCACAGAATATCCTATCTTTCGTGGTCCAAGATACATCTCCTGAGGATACTATATAGTCCCAATTTATAGAATTTCCCTACAATGAACTGATAGTTTTCTACTCTAACCACCATATGGTGTTTATGGGTTGTGGAATACGTTTCTAGGAAGACTCTTGTACTTAATAAGACTTCTATGTCTTCTAGGTACTCTGGTATAGCCTCAACCCGGAACAAGTCTGCATCTGGGAGTGGATCAACAACAACTCCACCACTTTCCCCTGACTCTAATCTAGAAAAGTGATCAGGCCCTACGTTACATATTCCATGCTTAATGATCACTTCAAAAGAAAATTTCTACAAATTATCCCTTCCAACACAAGTTTGTTAACTAGATATTTTAATGTAGAATGATTTGTAAAGAACTTAAAATAAGAACCTAACAAACAATGTCTAAATTTTTGCAAAGCGTAAATCATAGCTAAACCCTCCCTTTCTGTTGTTGTATAGTTGCACTCGGCCTATGACAACTTCCTTCTCGCAAAATATATAGGATGATCCATGGCTCCATCTCCTGGTTGCGCTAAGATAGCTCCCAAGGCAATACCTGAAGCATCTACATGGACGTGAGATTCATTTTCCCAATTTGGAAATATCAGAATAGGTGATGTGTTGAGCTTCTCCTTTAGTGTCTCGAACGCTTTATCACATTTTTGGGTCCATTGGAACACTTCAACATTCTTTAGTATATTTTCTAGCGGTGTAGTAATATTTTCATATCTTCTGATGAACCTGTGATCGTACCCTGTGTGCTCCAGCATGGAGCACAACTGTTTAGTGCTCGTAGGTAGCAACATCTTCACAATAACCACAAATTTGGCTGGGTCTACCAATACTCCCTCTCGGCATACTATGTGGCCCAACAAATTTCCATGTGGTACACATAAGATACACTTTCTGAGATTCAACGATATATACAATTCCCTACATCTATCAAACATCAGACGTAGTATCGCTACATGTTATTTGAGCAAATTGTATACCGTCCAATCATCCATATAAAATTATATAAACTTGTGAATAAATTATCGGAAATATGTTATTACAATCTTGGAGAAAACTGCAAGGGCGTTCTTTAGGCCGAATGGCATTACATTGTATGAAAATGATCCCCATTATGTTATGAATGTGGTCTTATTTTTTTCCTCTTCAACAATCCTTACTTGGTGATACCCCAAAAATCCATTTGTAAATGAGTAAGACTCTTTCCCCACAACCTGTTCTAGCACCTCATCAGTAAAAGGTGTTGGAAAAGGGTCATGCACACAGGAAGAGTTAAGGATTCTATAGTCTACACAGACCCTAATATCCTTTGTACCTTTCTTGCTCTGGATGACTATTGGGCTGACCCATTCTGCTTCTTCTACTGCAAAAATAAGTCCAGCTTCCAGCATCTTTTTTGTTTCCTTCTTAACCTTCTCTTTGACTCTAGGGTTAAGGTGGTATGTTCTATGCCTCACAAGCTTTGATCCTGGTTTTAGTTCAATTTTCATCTCTCCCATAACTCCTTTAATCCCTTTTATCTCTGAAAATGTCATTGGGAACAAATCCTCATATTCCTGCAACAAGCTCTGTATTTCTTGACTACTTTTCTCATCCCAATAATCTCCCACCATAGATATTTTAGGTTTATATGTGGTCACTATATTGACTTTGCGCAACTTCAATGGGTGATTATAAGAAATATCAGTCTGGTTGGGTATGATGTTATGGATTTCTATGCTCCCTTCTTTTTCTTTAATGGCTAAATTTCTTAATTATTATAAATCATCTGGGATTTCAGAATCCCTCTCAATATTATAGCATTCTATAGGTATCTTGTCCAAGTTTAGGTGAACATTAGTCTAAAGTTCTCTGGTATGCTTTACACATACTACTAGGTCTGGTTTCTATTTACTATTGTCTGTAAAAAGGAATTCTTTATTCTTTGCATGACTAGTTCAAGCTCAGGGTACTTACTTATAAATGAGAAGCCCTTGCAAAAGTGATTTGCCAATGGTTTCTAGTCACTGGTCTGTCTTCTAGTTTCTTCATGCATGAACCAAGCTTTCTGGATTGGACCTAGTGAGTGGGGAAATACCTGAATTCAGAAGCAATATGGTATTTATGCAACTTGCCACTGTGTCACGCATTGTTCAATATGTGCTTTAGGATCAGTCTCTTCATTGAATAGTTACGCAACTTGGAAATCCATCCGCATATCTGATTCCAACTACTCCTTATCTGAAATATATAATTGATAGCTTGCTTCACATCATCCTAATTTTTGAGTAAGGCTTTGTGATTGGTACACCATATGACAGGGGTTTCCTGGAGGGATAAATCCATTATTGAGATCCTTTGATCCTCCACTACCTTTTCTTCCATGCTGAGAAGAAAAATTTCAAGTGGTGAGGTACCATCATATACTGGGTGTTCTCTGACCTCTGTTCCAATGCATCTAGTTTCCCTAACAGTTGCACATCTTCTTGAGAATCTCTCATATGAGCCTTGTTGCTAACTGTCAAATGCTAGTTCTGAATCTTCATCCACTAATTGTATACTCCTCCAACTTATTGATCCATCAACTGTAGGATTTATGTAATCTTCTCTTGTTCTTGATGTTACAGTGTACAACTGATCCAATTATTCTCCTTCCATATCGTTATCTGTTGGCTCCGTATATCTGGGGCCTACATATGGATCCAAGGGTTGGACTACTTTTATTCCATCTGCCTCAAATGTCATGGTGTATTTCTTTAGGTCAATCACTACATATTTTTCATAGGCCCAATCAATACCAAGTAGGGTAGGATAAGGGTCCTTATCCCCCATAATTTCAATCACCTCAAAATCAGCTACAGTCTTCATTCCTGTAACATCTATTTCCACATTCTCCAGTCTTCCTATTGGGAAAATACAATATTGGTTGGCCATCCTTAGCTGGATTGGGTTATATGTGAACTAGGGTTTTCCTAAGGCTGCTCAATTATTTTTAGGCAATATATTAACATCAGATCCTAGATCTAACATAACATCATTAATCTCAAATTCATCTAGTTGGGCTACTAGTCTAAACTCTTTTCCAGTTCATACTTTCCTTCTTTGCACTCTCTGAGTACTCTTCTTAGGAAGTTTATCCCTTATTATTTCTTATGTGGGTTCTTAATTCTCTAAAACTAGGTATAACACATTTCACAACTTTTTTGTTAATTGGTCATTCCCAAAAATATCATAAAATAAATGAAACCAAAGGTCGACTACATTTTGTGGTTGCGCAGGTTGTCTCATTGTAACTCCAGGGTTTCTGGGTGCAAGGGGTGAAGCAGGGACTTGTGCTATCTTAGGGTAAATAATAGGCTGTGGGGGTTTCTCTTTCATCTCAGGGCTAGGGATATTTTAAAATACTTCTATGGCATCTTTAAAGAACAACTTATGTTTTAGAGGATCATACCTATCTTCTTTAGGTGCTTCTTTTTGGATCTGAGGTAAATTATCAGCATCATCTCCAGTCTTTGTGCCTCCTCGAGTGACGATATTAAGGTTAGGCAGTTGTCCTCTAATTAATCTCTTGATTTATGAACTGATGAGGTTATTTCCTCGTTGGCATCCTTGATCTTCCCATTTTTCAATTAGTTCTGGGCAGTCCTCAGTCGCATTCCCATTGGTTCTGCAGTCAGAGCACCATGGCCACCTCGGATGAGGATAATATCTAGCCATATGGCCTTTCTCATCACATTTGTAACATTTTCTTGGTCCTATTCCCCTGGTTCTTCCTCCTCTAAAGTCTCCTTCGACTCCATCTCCTCGACCTATTCCCAGTCCCTGAGGGGTTTCATTCACCCTGAATGTTGTTCAATCCAACATGTCCAAAAGTGCATCCAACGCTATACACTAATTGGTAGTATGTGTGGTAGATGCACAAAACTCATAGTGTACAGTATTTTTTACTGTTGAATACTTCTGAATAATGGGGCACTGTCTCGTCCCATGCCCATGGATTCAAAAAATCTTGCAATACTCAACTGTCAGCACTACTTGGCTACCTGGGAAAGCATGATATGGGGTGGGGTTATGGAATGGTAAATTCACATATACTTGTGCAACTCGTACCATGGGTCTTGGTGAGGGTCCCATCAGATTCTGAGGAGGTCCCATCCCCCTTATTCGTGGACATTCGTTCACCATATGTCCTTTTGTATAACATCTGATACACCAAAATTGTTGTCGTCCTAGTCTAGGTATCATCAATTATTGAATCTTCTCTGTAAGCGTTGATATTTTCCCTTGTAGTTGCACCAAATTTGCATCTGTTGGGGGTCTATTCACTCTCAGGATCCCCGGATATACTGCCATGGCTTCAATCTTCATTGATTTTTCCAAGGCATCTGTCAAAGTGGCTATCTGTTGTTGTGTTAATGGAATATTTTTCAGAGGTAGCAATCCCTAAATATACCATTCTCTTTGATGTTCCTCATGGATTGGATGCGTTATCCTCCCTATAGCATCTTTAAACTTCTAGATATATTCCCAAGCTGATTCACCTTCCCTTTGATGAATCTCATGCAACTCAGACAAAGCTTGTTGTTATGATTGAGTTAGCTTAAACTCTGCTATGAACCTTGTCCGTACCTGGTCAAGTGTGAACGCTTGACCTTGCATTCCCAGAACTCATGGATCAATAACCTTCATGTACCATTTGAGAGCACAACCTCTCAAGGTAGTCTGAAACTCAACCAATTTATTCGAATCCGGAGTCCCTCTGGACCTCCGGATTGCTTCACACAAGAACCAATGCTGCTCAAAATCTTTGTCTCCTATACCCCAAAATTTTTGGTATCGAGCAATCGAACCTCCTTCATGACCAGCCATTGTTGATCTTGTTGCTCCTATCAAAATAAAACCTAACGTTCCTAGTTGCGACCTACCAGGGGATCCCAATATCCTCCCTGTACTCGCACTTCCCAGTTGTGACTGACTAACTAATTGTACTGGAACAGAATTAGCATAAGAAGGTAGTATTGAATTTACCACTTGTATTGAAGAGACTTGGGGTATGGATGATTCGGGGCTGGCGTGACTAGATTCATGGCAGGTTTCTTTGATCTGGGAGGTCTCGTTCTCTTCATCTAGAGCGGTCTCTTCAACCAGATTCCCGATCTTTCCTAGCATCGGGGATGAATCTTCTCTTTCCTCTTTAAGATCCATGTCAGCCTCCTTCTCCCTTACTTCTACACCTTCTCCTTCTTTTCCACCCTCTTGGGGACTTCTTTCTCTCTACGCTTCTCTCTTGTTAGAGAAATATTTTCCTCACCCTATGCAATCTTCCAGAGAGGGCCTTATTTTATTTCCCTATGCAGACTTATCTTCCTTGTTTATAAAATCCAGAAACAAAAATAAAAAATTTCCACTTGTACACATCTTGCACACTATACATCAAGGGTATACGCAGGCTGCTCCACTACAGCCCATGTACATCAGGATTTGTGCTAGAAAATGAAAATTAAATGTTCAGTTTCCATGTCACGACAGGAGATATCTAATCCTTGGCCTTCCATATACTAAAAACGTTCTAACTTGGCCCTTCAATTCCATTTTGAAGGTTATAAATGCACCAATTCTGAGTTATGGAAAACAAGAAAGAATTCAACTTTGAGAGAAAAATTACTCTAGATAAATTATTTACTTCATATTGAGTCTGCATCCCTTTGTCCTTTAAGTCTGAACACAATGTGCATCCCCCAAGCTCTTGCCTTATTGATGGAGAACCTCATTGTCTCCCTTCTATGAGATTGCTTTGGTGGAGGATTGAAGTGATGGAGGCGCAACTGGAAGGAACTTAGTTTCTTTCTTTTGAACCGTGCTGACATGGAAATCTGTAGTATTTTCACTTCTACTGATCATTTATTAATAAAAATACTCTTTTCCCGTCCAATTGATATCTTGAAAATATATGAGTTATTATCCATGGGCGTATTTTTTATGTATATTGATGGATTATGTTATCTAATGTGATAACCTTTTATACTATCCCCATATGCTTGTTTTGCTTGTTTTCTGAGTACTTGTTGTACGTATATAACTTTGGGTCAAAGTGCTCAATGATGGATATCATCGAACATCTAGACGGGGTAGGCCTCTTTCTTATCTCCCTTGCACATTGGTTTATACAACATGGTGTTGGGATAGAGTTGATTTCTGCAGTCATTTCCGTCTGTTGTGGTTCACCCTAGCCATAGAGAGAGTTTCCTCGTAAAAGAATTGGTGACCCTGAGTCCTCCATATGTCTCATGCTCTTGTTCAAAGGAAGTCTATCAACCCGTGTCAGCCACTCCTCAGAACTCTTGATTTTTCATGTCAGCCATACCCTCAGTTTGTCTCGGAATCACATGATACTATAGTCCTATCATGCACCCTGGCCCTACTTTCATCATTGGTAGGTAACCTTGAACCCAACAGTTGAAATTTCATCATTGGTCATTGACTGGGTGGTTTCCCTTGTGTTCGATGACAAGAAATCTATTCACACATTGGGATTCATGCAATTTCTTGGATGATATTAGCCTTATTGGTGGTTTCCTCTCCTTTTTCAACAGTTCTCATCATTGGCTGCTATTCAAAGGGTATTTTTTGTGTACCGCTTGCACTTGGCACATGTGAAAGACGCATAGGCTCGTTGGTTCGTGAACATGTTCTTTGTCCGATTTCCACCAAATCATGAAGCTCCTGCTTTGTACCTTGTGCTCACTGATGAGAGATGCCTTAATTCTCTCCTTTCAACAGGTCTCTTTCCATTGACTTCATCCCATTTATTCTGGAAACAAGACCTAGAGTCTTTTTAGTACCTTTAGTCTTGCAGTCATCAGTGGTAGGCTCTCTCGCCATTGATAGTTGGGAATACATAAATGTCTCTTGATCGATGGATTTTTCATGTGTTCGACATTGATTCCTTTATTCACACTTGTAAGAATGTACTTGGTGTCTTGATACCCACTTTCATTATCGGTAGGTTGTCTTGCATTTGTTAATTGTATACATCAATGATCGGTAATCAAACGATGTCTCATTTTGTTTGACCTTGACTCCTTTATTCACATGATGTACTTGCACCTTTGGTAGATTGTGTAGAGGACTTGAAGACATCACTATGTGGTCGGAGCTTTCCTGAGCTATTGCTTCCTTTTAATTGGACCAGTACCTATATTTTAGTGATCATGGGAGATCAGATTGTACTACATGGTAGACAGATATCTTCAGATGGGCATTGAGACTAGTTCTACTGGGCCTTGTTTGTGACTATGAGAACGATTGGCATATAACTGCATTTGTATTGTCCTATTCATGGCCACGAACACTTGTTTGGTATATTTTCACATGGATCTGCAGTGTAATTTTTGGAAACCATGTATGCAAAGTCAGTGCAGAATGTAGTAAGCAGTTGATTTCGTCCATCTGGTTCCCTACCACTCCACTTATGGGTTATTTATAATGTATTTAAGCCATCATAGATACTCCTATGACCTCACACATTAGGGGGCATATGTTAGAGCAAGATTTTCCTCACCATATGCAATCTTGCAGAGAGGGCCTTATTCCATTTCCCTATGTAGACTTATCTTCCCTGTTGATAAAATCCAGAGACAAAAAAAAAAAAATTTCAACTTGTATGCATCTTGCACACTATACAACAAGCGTATACACAGACTTCTCCACTATAGCCCACGTACATCAAGATTTGTGCCAGAAAATGAAAATTAAATGTCGGATTTCCATGTCACAACAGGAGATCTCTAACCCTTGGCCTTCCATATACTAGAAAATTTTTGACTCGGCCCTTCAGTTCCATTTTGAAGGTTATAAATGGGCCAATTCCGAGCTATGGAAAATAAGAAAGAATTAAACTTTGAGAGCAAAGTTACTCTAGAGAAATTATTTAGTTCATATTGAGTTTGCATCCCTTTGTCCTTTAAGTATGAACACAGTGTTCATCCTCGAAGATCTTCCCTTATTGATGGAGAACCTCATTGTCTCCCTTCTATGAGCTTTCCTTTGGTGGAGGATTGAAGTGGTGGAGGCCCAGTAGGAAGGAACTTAGTTTCTAGGTTCCGAACCATACCGACATGGAAGGCTGTAATAATTTCACTTCTACTAATCGTTTATTAATAGAAATACTCCTTTCCCGTCCAATTGATATCTTGAAAATATATGAGTTATTATCCATGGGTGTATTTGTTATGTACATTGATGGATTATGATATCTAATGTGCTAACCTTTTATACTATCACCATATGCTTGTTTTGCTTATTTGTTGAGGACTTGTTATAGGTATTTAGATTTGGGTCAAAGTGCTCAACGGTGTACATCATCGAACATCTGGACGAGGTAGGCCTATTTATTATCTCCCTTGCAAATTGGTTTATATAGCATGTTGTTGGGATAGAGTTGATTTCTACAGTCATTTCTGTCTATTGTGGTTCACCCTAGCCATAGAGAGATTTTCCTCATAACATCTCCCACTTAATATTTGACTGACCAGTCTTTCCTGTCTTCTCATCTTCTGAAACTCTTCCATCTGTCTTTTCTCTACTTCTCCTGGTTTGACTTCTTTCCACAACTTCTCGTACTATTTTTCTTATTTCTTTATCTTACCGTGCCACCACTTCTCAACTATGGTGGATCTTTGCAAGGATCTCTCTTCTCTTGAGTCCATTTATGGTTGTTTCCCCCATTTTTCAAAGAACCTCTCACATATCTCAAGCCAATACTCCACCCCAAACTCTCCCTACCCCAAGCGAGGTTTTTATGCTCCCATCTCATTCGGGGACATAGTCAGCATCCCCTCTTCCATCAAGAAAACCTTAATCCACAGGGGGATTTCTCTCAACAGTCTTCCCCTTGCATCTTTCTTGAAATCCGCTTCTTCTCATGAAAAAGATTGGTGATTATTAGTTGCAAACTCAATAATGTATCCTTCTAATGTGGTATTGACCCATAAATCAATCGCTCGCATGATTGGACGATCCAGCCGATGAAGTGTTCCAATATTTTATGTATCTCAAGTACAGGTCCTCTTGACTCATTCTTGGAAATCTGGAGCTTCTTGGATCCTATCTATCTAGTGGAAAATTTCTTCCGAGACGTAGCCTAGAATATCTAAGACTTCCTCTCGAGTATCTTTCACAAATTTTCTTCTCAGCTCCACTTCTTTCCATATGAAGACATCGCAATTTCTCTCCCACCATTGGTGAATATTAGATCTATGAATCCATGGAAGTATCCTCCTTACAGGTTAGCCTTTAACACAAGTCCCAACAACGAAACCATTTTTTTGGCGTAGAATTGATTAGACTAGGGTCCTTCTCAGGTTACCAACAAAAGTTACCATGTAGTATAGAGCGCCGACATTTTCATCTCCTCCAAAGAAAAGAAGTCTCACCCAAAGTGCAACCAATATAGAAGGATAGGGAAGGGCAAGGAGAATAATCATGTGGGTTCACAGAATCTTCAAGACTCACCATGATCTTGTGCAAGACAGGCTAACTATAGAACAAATCTGAGCTCATACACGCAGGAATTGAAGCTACTTAGGATGAGAAAAGCATTCATACACAGAAACATCATATGGAACTTATGAAGAAAAAAGAAGTACTATAAAGATACAATGAAGAAGCATAAAAATATAATGGCACAACATATTTCAAAATTTTGGATCCTTCTTTATATATTATCATCATATACAACCTCAGAGATGCAAAGTAATTCTCTGTTATAGACTTCTGGCTCTGGACCCATGTCACATAGCTCTATTTACCCAAAATTGTATACAAATTACATTTACAGAACTAGAACCCAACTTATCAACAACAGACAACAAGAAGAAGAACAACAACCCAAACCGAACCACAAGGGGAGAACCCTTTTACAATCGCATTCATCTTGTATATATAAGATAACTAGGATCTTTTGGCTTTGGGCTCACGTTCTTTCTTGTTCTGTTGCAACTTCTTTTGCCTTGCTGGCATTGTGCTGTCCTTTTCCGCAACCGATTTCTATTACTTTTCCTTGCTTCGTTTTCCAGCTTCTTCTATAGCTTGCGCAACTCGTGCTAAACCAAAACTGGGACTATAGTCCTTCGTGCACAGCTTCTCATCCAAAAATGAATGGCCCAACAGTCTTCTTTTGGGATGAGTGCTAAGAAGGTAGCGTTTAAGGCTGGGAGAACATTCTGTGGAGGCGGGATTCCTCAACTACTTCCCAAACATCTCAATGAATGACTATCCAACAAGCTTGGTAAAAGTCGGTTTTAAAGCCATCTGGTATAGGGGACTTATTGTATGGCATGTCAAACACCACTTGTTCGACTTTCTCTGGTGTGATGGGTCTCATGAGGGCAATGTTTTGGTCTGAGGCAACGAGGTGCAGAATGTGATGAATGATTCTTTGAGTGGCATGGTTGTGGTTCTCTTAAGGTTCATTAAGGAGAGCTTGGAAGTGGGTGACCAAATCCTTTTCCATATCTAGGTGGTTAGTTAGGCACTGGCCTTGTTTGTTCTTGAGGGAAATGATGTGGTTATGGCTCTTGCATTGAGCCATTGACCTATGGAAGAATATCCTAATTCTGGATTTTTGTTTCCAGAGAATATCCTCTTGGATTTCTCTTTAATGTATTTGATTTTGAAGGTTTTTCTCTTCTTGAATGAGTGATTCAGTTCTACCTTCATTGATGATGTCTTGCTAAAGTTGCTCCATTTTTTGAGTTAGCTTGAGCTTCTCCTGCAGAATATTACCAAAAGTCTCCTTGTTCGAGATTTTGAGTTGTTGTTTGATATATTTGAGATTTTGTTGGAAGAAGTGCATGGGCAAGAGAGAAGGAGGATTGAAGTTGGTCCACCAGGATTTGAAGTTTTATAGGAAATAAGGGGAGGTTATCCAAAAACTTTCAAAATGTAAGGGACAATTGCTAGGGCTACCAAGAAGGTAAAGGTGGAGCTGGATAGGCCAGTGACCAGAGCTCGTGAAGGGGAGAATGGAAATAGAAGGGTGCATATTATGTAAGAGGATCAAATCATAGACAAGAAATCAATCAAGGAGAGAGGCAACTTGATGGGGGCCGCAACGTCAATTGTTCTAGGTGAAGGTGCCATTAGATGTTTCAATATCCGCAAGATTGAGGGATTGTATGGTGTTGTTGAAGTTGAGAGAGTCCTGGTCAAGTTTATGTATAGCTCCATTTTTTTTTTCGGAGAGAGAGGTGATAAGGTTAAAGTCTTCTCCAATAATCCAATGGTGATTGGAAGTTAATTTTTAAAGAGAAATCAAGGAGTCAAGGAAGGAGGATTAGTGAGGAAATCGATAGTGAAGGAGCTAATGAGTTGGAATTTTGCTAAGATAGAGTGCTTGGTTGTGAAAAAATGGGATAGGGTAACAATTTTTGGGTTCTACAGTAGGGTGAGGCCACCTGTAGAACTAATGGTGTCAATGTCCATTGCTCGAGATCCAGGCCAAAGCCAAGGTACTTAAGAGAGAATTAGCAATTGGGGACATTTGGTTTCTTCGATCATGATAACAAAGGGATTTTCCTTAGCGATATTGTGTTGAAGAATCCTATTTTTGGTATTACCATTCAAGCCCTTTATATTCTAGGAGATAACTTTCATGAGGAAGGTGGGGGGTTAGGAAGTACTTTTCTTTCATTAGAGAAATACGCCCTGAATTTACTAGATATTCTCTGAGATATTTAAGAAGTTTCTTGTTGGATCATATGGATTTTTTCTTTTTCTCCTCTAGAGGGATCCTTGGACATAGCGAAGAGGATGATTTAATTCCTAGAGAATAATTTGAGGGAGTATTCTGAGTCTTATCTTGTGATGTTGCTTCATTGAAGATCTGATTGTGTACCAGAGCTTCTGTTAGGAGTTGCACTTGTTGTTCAGGGATCAAGTTGGGGTTTTGTTGTTTGCATTCCATTTTTATTTAATTGAGGTCCAATTCTCCTAGATCCATCTCCTCACCTTCATCAAACTCTGGTTGATCATCTTGTCGTTCCATCTCTTTATCTTGCTGGGAAGATTGATCTTGCATCATGTTCTTGCACCTTTTGACATTGTCCTCCTATGGGAATTCTGCATTGGTTTTTTGGTATATCACTGGATCTATATAGTGTTGGGGATTTATTTCCTCTGTCTCTTTTGAAAGTGATCCAAAGAAGTTACACGAATTGAAGCCCTTATTTTCCTATTGGGGGTTGGGGTTTTGCCTAGATTTTTCTGGGATTGGACTTTCTCAAATCCATCTGCATCTCGATTAGATTTTGAGGTTGTATATATGTTCTAGGAATTTAGGGGGAAATCCCTAAAGAGGTGGCCATGTTCATGGCAATGCCTGCACTGAAATTTGATATGTTCATAAACTTGTGTTTGAACCCACTCATTATCCTGATAAAAGAGGTTGATGGAGTATGGTAGTGGCTTAGTGAGATCCATATAGACACACATGTGAGCATAAGTTGTGTAGCGACCCATTTTTGTGATTTTTGAGGTTTTAACAAAGCTTCCCAGAGTATTTCCTATTCCTTCAAAGATCTCCTCATCCCAAAATTCCTAGGGGAGGGAATATAAGAATATCCAGACCGAAGCTAATATGAAGGCTTATTTTTTAGGTGAGAACCTCCCCATCCATGGTCGGATGTGAAGCCCCACTGAGTTGAAGAAGTAAGGTATGCTTTCAAAAATGCGGTCATGATCTTCCAGGTTCGAGAAAATTGCATTGAAGAAACCTTTGGAGCCAACCTTCAAATCTATATGAAATTTCAGCTTCTAGGTTGTGTTGATCCACTATGTGATCTAGGTGGATATCAATGGCCACCCACCTTTTCCGACTCGCTCAAAACAATTTTCTGACAATTTTGACAATTTTCTATTTTTAGCAGTTTTAACTTATGGGGCCATTTTGAGGGCCTACATGAAGGTTTTTCAGGGTAGATATTCTAAATGATAACCAAAGGCATGATTGAGCCCCCAAAATGAATCTTCTCGACGATACCATTTGAATGGGCTATCGTGCACCTAAAACAGAGATTGTATGAAAACGTTACAACCCCGGGAAGTTGATGTACTGACTTAACCAAATGAGGCCCACATGAATTTTGGCGCTTCATCTCCTAGGGTTAGGTTTTTGAATGTCTATGGTTTTTGACATTCTGGTTTATTGTAAAAAGGCCTTCAGAGCCTCATTGTAACCATGTTCTTGTGAATGCAAGTAGTCGTCACATCTCTTCTCAGAGATAAGCTTCCACCATTCTAGTGAGTCTTTCACTCTGTATTTTTATAGTATCTGTACATTTCTTTCATTAATATAAATCATGTATTGTTGTATCTCTATGATTATGGTTGCATATATGATACATTTCTGTTATATTATTGGATATCCATGATATCTCTGTGCATTTCTTTATTATATATCCGCTCTCATTTCATGCTGAAAATAATTCAGATCAGTGGTATCATAGAAGGATGATTTTGACCATTTTTCAGTGCATATCCCCGACGAGGTCTGAGTATAGTAAGTTGTGTCTCAATATTGCCTCTCTTGAAGAAAATTTCTCTCGCATGCCCAATAAACTCTCCATGGCATAAGAAAATAAAAACGATGAAGTAGACAATTCTATCAATCTATTGCTTGAGCAAGCTCTCATGCGACAAAGGGACGAAATGATGGATAATTTTTCCCACATCCTTCAATGCTTGCCGATAGAAATAGGTGCATCTTTATCAAACAACCACTTTGGAAGAACCTCTCCTTTCAAGGTATAGGTTAATTTTGATATTCCCGTATTTGAAGGTCAGATAGATGTGGATGCCCTAGACAAATGGTTAAATATGTTAGAAGGTTATTTCTTTGTTGATAATTTTTCTGACAGAGGAAATATCACCTTAACACTCCTTAAATCTCTCCCCCATGTCAAACATTGGTGGGAAACCTACTGGGAGCAAAGTTACACAGAGGAGTCTGGAATATATGGGGCTAAGCCCACTTGGGAATTTTTTGTGGATGCAGTAAAGGAACAATATTACCTTGTTGGAAACTATGAGGACCAGTACATGAGATGGACCACACTGCGGAAAGAGAGGGGACAAGAAGTTATGGAGTTCACCAATACCTTCCATACCTTGCACACCAAGTTGGGTATCAAAGACTCCGAACGACATTTGGTTCTGAAATATTGTGGGGCTCTACACAGATACATCCAAACTGAAATGGATTTTCTCGACATCCCATCACTCCTTGCTGCTTATCGATATGGTGTTAAAATAGAGCAAAAATTTAAGCACCAAAACAAACGGGAGTTTGGATATGCAAATCCTCAACAACCAAAGTATGAGAAAACCAACCCTAACAAACAACTTCCATAAAACCAGTCTAAGCCACAGGAAAAGAAGGGTCATGGGAAGACGAAGAAGGACACTGGAAAATGGTGTGATTTCCATAAAATATGTTGGCACAACACCGATGAATGTCACTCAAAAAATCATTGGTGGTCGAGATCAAAGAAAAGGCGTTGAACCCTAATTCAAAATCTGATTCTGAAAATAATGGTAAAAGACAGATCATCGACGTAGACCCCACTGCTATTGTCATAACTGCAACAATTCAACTAGAAGAACCAATAGATTCTGAAGAGGGGGAGCACATTTTTCATTCCAATATGTGGGTGAAGAGGACCCCGCTTCATTTTATTGTTGATAGAAGAAGCCATAAGAACCTCATCTTAGCAGAGGTTGTCAAACAATTGGGATTGTCGACAACACCACACCCACAACCATACAACATTGAGTGGCTTCGCCAGGGACGAGATCTTTGTGTCATCCAGCAGTGTCGATTATCATACAGCATCCAACCCTTCAAGGATGAGATATTATGTGATTTTTCCCCACTGGATGTCTTTGATGTTCTCTTGGGCCAACCATATATGTGGAAACGCCATGTTTTTTATGAGTCTGGACCCCGTAATGTCATTTTTTATCTAGGGGATCATCTCTGAAGAATACCAAAGGTAGTTTCGACTATTGTTCCACCTAACCAATGCTGCAAGGTAGTATATCATACTACAAAATGTAGCTTCTTCATAATCTATTCAAAAGGTGAATAGAAGGACATTGCAACCATTGCATCCTCGCCCCCAACACCTTCTATCCAATAGAAGAAGGTCGACAAGGTTGAAAAAAATCACAAATATTCCTTTTGCACACAATCCTCTCATGTAGCTCGACTTTTTGAACAGACCCAACCTCAATAGGTTTGTGACAACCTTCCACAAACCAAGAAGCTCGATGTCTCCAGCAAGGCAAGCAGCTCACCAAGATTTAGATTCAACAATTGATTTCCCCTCTCCCCCAGGAACTCAATGTAATGGAGACCATTTCTTCCTAAGGAGGGATGACTGATACAAGTGGATATTGCTGGCCACCCACCTTTTCCAACTCACTCAAAATAGTTTTCTGGCAATTTTGGCAATTTACTATTTTTAGCAGTTTTAACTTCCGGGGCCTTTTTGAGGGCCTAAATGAAGGTTTTTTTGGGGTCGAGCTTCTCAATGATAGCTGAATGAATATTGAGCCCCCAAAATGAATCTCCCCAATGATACCTTTCCAATGGGATATCGTGCACCTAAAACAAAGATCGTATGCAAAAGTTACGACCATGTGAAGTTGATGTATTGACTTACCCAAACGGGGCCCACATGACTTTTGGTGCTTCATCTACTAGAGTTAGGTTTTTGGATGTCTAGGGTTTTTGACATTGCAGTTTATTGTAAAAAGGCCTTTAGAGCCTCATTGTAACCATATTCTTGTGAATGCAAGTAGCCATCACATCTCTTCTCAGAGATAAGCTACCACCATTCTAGCGAGTCTTTCACTCTGTATTTTTACAGTATCTGTACATTTCATTCATTAATAGAAATCATGTATTATTGTATCTCTGTGTTTATGGTTGCATCTCTGATACTTTTTTGTTATATTATTGGATATTCACGATATCTCTGTGCATTTCTTTATTATATCTTCTCTCTAATTTCATGTCGAAAATAATCCGGATCACCATGTTAGTGATTTTTCTATAATCCAAATTCCCATGAATTTTCCTATGAATGCATGCTCCTGCATGTGATGAAAATAAAGGCCTATGTTGTCGGTACTTATTTCATATTTTGGGTTCTTAGTTGCTTTGGGAAGGAAACTAGTGGTGTTTGTACAAGATGTGGATCTGGGGATTGCAGTGTCCTCCATCGCTATGTGTGGATTTGGTACTGATTGTTTTCCCTTGTCATTATTCTGATTTTCAGAAGTATGTGGGGTTCAGGGAGTTTGATAGGGGCCAAGCCCACATGTCCTAGGTCTTCGACCTACCAAAACTCGACTATAGGAGGGATCGATGATCCCTCCTCTAGTCGCTACCATGAAGTTCAAGAGTTCACTAAGGTGGAAGATGAAACCATATGGAAAGTTTCATATCTCACTGAGATCCCGTGGGATCCATGCTCAAAGTCTCAAGAAAAAAAACAAGTTGAAGGGATGTAGATAGCATGCGCAAGTCCAATTTTGTAGGATATGCATTCAATATGTGGGAAATACAAATATAGATGACACACCATTAGTTTTCCTTGAGAGGTTAAATATGTTTCCATGACATCACCAAAACATATTAAATATATTAAAGGTTTTGAAAAATAATTATGGAAATCATTCACAACAATTGTGACCCTTGATATTGTGGTTTGATAACATGGAGAAAGGCATGAGAAAAAATGTCTTTTCTCAATTTGTTGATGAATGTTAGGGATGCAATGACAATTTTGGAAGAGTGGAAATTACTTATGACTTATATATATACTTCCTTGGATTCTTCCAAAAAATATTCGTTTGATAAGAGCATACATTTGTTTGTGACAAACAATGATGTAAAAAATCACAATAAGTGTTGTTTAAGATAACTAAATTGTCCCATTACAACCAATGTTTCTGCAAGAATAAGAAGCAATTATTCTATGGAAACATATGAGAAAGACATGGAAATTGAGTTACTTATTACAATTACAGCTAAGGTGATGCTTACATCAAACATATGGAATTGTATATAACCATGGAAGTTCACCGCCAGAACCACCCACCTATTGAAAGAGGTAGTAAAAAACAACTTCCATTGAAACTTAACAACAAAGATTAATGTTGGAGAAATCTATATTAATATTGGGAGGCAAGAGAGGCATCGTATGAAATTTACTACAATATTCCAAATTAAAGTTTGAATGGTATTTAGTTTCAACCTTCTTTTTTATATGATTGATATGAAAAGATGGCAAAACTAGCTGGTGTGATTATAAGAAAAGTTGAAGAAGATAGATAGAAGGCATGGCTATAAGAAAATTTGAAGAAGATGAATTCAGATTGATCACAATCTATTTTTTATTGATTATATACATCCTATTACTTTATTACTATTTACAATTTTCATCATTCAACATTGTTACTTTATTACTATTCACCTTATTCCTCATGTAACTTTTGAAGTGGCCTTCTTGATAGTACTCTCTATATTATAGATGATATTTCATACATTTCAAATGATCAAATTCATCTCAAACATATACATATACATAATGATGACCATCTATGTATTTCACGTGATCAACGCCCACAATTAAAACTAGATCCATCTTAACTCCAGATCTACCAAGCATTGAGAGGGATCAAATCCCTTGAGATGCAAACATTTACTTAGGTTTTCCACTTTAAAAATAGGTTTTCACTTCAAGGGATTTGATCCCTCTCAATTCTTGGTAGATCCAAATTTAAGATGGATCTAGGTTGGTAGTTAGTGCCAAACCCACCATCCCCAATAA
>JZKD02S1663803.1:102671-116844 GCA_000966675.3 Picea glauca
AACTCAACAATGGGCATCCAACTTCCATGCTGCCATCTCCAAACAGTTAGCCAGGTAATCCATTAATGTCATTTCCAAAAAAGCAATAAAAAATGTTGCTAGTTATTTTGAGATCCTGCAAGAAGAAATTGGTGTTTGTTTGCCTGTTTCAATGGTGACATTGCTTACTAGTTCAGTTTGATTGTTAGTGGTTGAGTTCATTCAGATTGTATGTGTGTTGAAATATGCAAAGGAGAGGAGATTCAAACCCCTCTTGGGCACCAGGCCCAATCCTCCATGTCTCCTTTAAATTTTGAATTGTAAAGCTATCTATTGGAGGTTGTAGGCATAGACATGTCATTGGGAAGACCTGGGCTTTGAACCCCAACCCTCCCCTTTTCCTTTGCCCAAAAACCTAAAAAAAAACTACCTAGAAATCCAAGTGGAGGGTAGGGGTTTTGAACCCAAAACCTCCTGTCCATTCTACTGGTAAAAAACCCACTTTGCCTAATGTTTTCAATTTTAATTTTTAAAACAGTGGCTGGCCACCCATCCACCACCTGGGCGCCACCACCACCACCTCCTCTGTGCACTCACTATTCTTCTCCCTCACGGCCCTCGCCTCCCACACCACAAGCTACCCCCACCTCTGTGCGCGGTCCCTTCACGCGCAACCCTCACCTCCACCTCTGCTCCACCATTCCTCCACCTCCTCTCCCACGACCTCTACCTCCATGTGTGCACCAGCCACTCCATGCTACACCTCCTCCCCTATGCATGCAACACCTTCCTCCCTTCGCATGCTCCTCGGACACCTCCCACCTCCCACCTCCTACAACCACCACCTCTACCACCTCCTCCTTCTCTTCCCTCATCCCTCACCCCCAGCCCGAGCTCCACCTCCCATCTCCCTCCCATGCGGCCTCCTCCTCCTTCTCCTCCGCCCAATCGCCCACCACTCCTCCCCAAAACCGGTGGCCCCTTTGGAGCCTGACCCTGATCACGTGGGTGACCAGGGGCGTCGGATGAACCCACGCCTTTNACATGGGTGACTAGGGGCATCGTATGAACCCACACGTTTGTATTTTTTTATATTTTTTTTAAATAATATATAAATTTTGATTTTAAATTTTTCTATAGTTTTAATTATACAAATTAAATTTGTTTTATTTTTGTTTTTTATTTTATTATTAGTTTTATTTTGTTTTATTTTATATATATATATATATATTTAATAAAATTAATATTAAAACTTATAATAATTTTATAAAATTATTAATAAATTTTATTCATATAAGTTTAAACTATGTGTTAAAATTTAAATTTCCCCCCCTAAGGGTCATTGGACCTTTTAATTCTATAACTTCACCATACAGAGGCGGATTTTCGCCTGTGAATAGTCGAAATGACTGGGGCAAAGTCTAGAATACACCCATGCCATTCACCTAAGTAAATTCAGCCCATATGTTCAGTGACATGTCCTAGAGCGACAGGGATTCAATTTGGCCCTACAAGCATGCATCGGGGGGGGGCCTAATTGGGGGCCTCTGAGGTCAAATTGGTCCTAGTGAGGGAAACCCATTTCAACTATAGGTATATAGGCCTGTAGCATCCTGTCAATTCTGGTGTCCAACCCAGAATTTCACCCCAATTTAAAATCCTTTCCCTGATCGGTCTATTGGTCGGCTCCATCCGCATACCTTCCCGGGGAAATATCTCACTCATCCGGAGTCGGATTTACGCCAAATGAAAGGAAACAGAAAGGTAGCAGACAAAGATACAGTATTGAAATAGGAAAGAACAGATTTGGGACTGTTTGGTATAGAGTAAGAGCCTCTCAAAGTTCAGGTCCAAGGAGTCCTCTTACCGAAACAAGCCCAAATCAAAGCCATGTGTTAGTCAGCTCACAGGGAAACTTATAGGCAGCAAAGGGGGGGCATAATCAGGTCTGAAAAATTCTTGAATAGTGGGCATTTACTTACTTACAATGACGAAAGCCAAAAGTCCCCTTTCCCTCCAAAGCAACTCATCAATTCCCCACACCTTGGGCCTTCATTCCGGTGAATCCGGCAGCCATGGATAGCCGGATATTGTCCTAAAACACACCACCTATAGCTGTAAAAGATGGCAACAGTCAAAGAGCATTTGGGATGGCACAAATCCCAAGGAAAATGGTGATGTGGCATATCAAGCTTTGTCATTTTATGGAAAATGACTTTTTGTAATAAGAACTCTTGTATGATTTACCTTTGGCATGTAATTATTATGTAATTGAAGGGTCGAGTCAAATCTGATTTGATCCCCTTTTTGGATAAGGTTCCCTTTTTTGGATAAGGTTCCCTTTTTTGGATAAGATTACTTTTTGTAAAAAAGACAAAAATACTTTAGGGTTGGTCCACTTGTCACTTTTCCAAACGTGACAAGTGTCTTGTGAACTAATGCTAAGCCTTCACCTCTCCTTTATAAATAAGAGGGTTGGCATTGTAAAAGAAGAGGATGAATATAGTAACAAAGCTTTGCTGAAATTTATAAGACTCTTTTGTGTGTGTGATACTTGTTGAATTTTAGTTGTTGGATGTGTCACTTGTTGGTTAAGGGTTGAGGGGTAGGGGTAAAGGCTTGTTATGTTAGCTATCTCCATGAGGGATTGGTTAGCTAAGTGTTTGTTGTTTCTTTCTTGGGTTTAACTTGCTTACTTTCATTTTCTAACAACTTGGCTTAACTTGTTTAATGTATTTTAGTGCAGATTTTCTTAAGTATTGAATTGTTTTTAGCCTTAGCTAGTGGCTAGGAGTCCTAGGGCCCCTTAGGAGAACCCTTAAATAGAACTCATAGCTAGTTGTCCATACTTGTTTGCTTTATCTTTTCATTCATGTATATTTCTATTATGTTTTTTTACCATTAATCTTGCTATCCCAAATAGAAAAATCAATCATTTTGGTCAATTTCCCCCCATGGGATAGCCATCTTAGTTGGCTATTATATACTTCTTATGTGTAAATTTATGTTTTGTTTATTTCAGTTTTTCCATACATAAATACTAAAATTTCATTGTTTTCCTGTAAGGATACAACTGGTCACCCATTCTACCTCTCTTAAGTGGTTGGGGACCACCTAGAGACCTATTTGAGGCAAAGGGGCCAGCAGGGCAGCGAAGAAAAACACACATTTAGATCAGTAAATCCTACCCAATCACTCTCATACACACTTTAATTATCACTTGCACTCACTCCAAAAATTTCTGATATACATATCAATGTTTATATATTCGATTTGTGTAAGTAGTTTGAATGGTCCACTTGTGAATTCATGCTAAAAATATGGTTAATACTTGTGTAGATAACAATCACATCTTTTGTATTTCAAACACTAAATTTCCAATCCCCATACAAGGAGTTAGTTCGGGCTTTCATGCATATGACGGCTTTGCTGCTCGCAAAAATTCTCAACCCATTCCGTTGGGTTGAATGTTGTAATTGTTATGTTGTAATTATCTAATCTGGTTACATTTTCATTGTATCATCTTTTCGCTCACTAATCTATAGGTGGCTGCCCCAAAAAGGGGCCATGAAAAATCAGCAAGGTAAATATATGCAAAACACCGCAAAAATGACTTGAAAACAATTCAGGTGTCCGCCCCATACACAGAAAACAAAAAACTTATATTATTTAGATATTTACATACACATATTATCTAGCCGTGACATATATGTCACTTATCTATTTACTTGTTTCATGTATATAGTTTCGAAATGGATTTCAATTTCAGTAACTAGGAGGCACACTTGTGAAAGAAAGATGTGACCTCTCCACATGGATGGTCTGGTATTTCATTTTATGCAATTTCAATTTCGTAGAATATTAAGAGTCAAAGCTAGGGAGTCTTCATCAGGAGCGCCTCAGAAGTTGTCTAGTTAGTATAAGTCGAGTGGCCTCTCCTCAGTACCACACGATCAAGGAGTTGATTAGCTTAGCTTGGTTGGAATACTACTCTGCTTGGGTAAGCTCAACAAAAACCCTCTTTAGGGGGGTCCTGAGCCTCTTCCTTTTCGCAGGTATCCTTCTTCCATCCGAGCATCTTTAAGATCCTGAAAGATCTAGTGACGAGAAGTGGCTAACCCTTATTTCTCTGAACTGCATGGGGCACTCTTCAACCTAACTACCATGGAATGCTAGGAATACTCTTCTTATACTGGTTGGCATAGTTTTGGGATGTGTTTGCCTGATCGGGATAATCTTTAAAACAGTGTGGTGGCCAAGGCATGTGCTAAAACCAAAAATTGTCCAATAAAATACTTTTAAAGTCAACCTTTTTTCAATCCACCTTTTCACTCACGAACCAAAACTGAAGTTGTGTATACTTTCCCTTATATCATAGCTGTAATAGCTTGTTACAAAGTTGTTCATCCACTTTTACAACCCTTTTTGGATTTAATAGTTTTCCGGGATCACTTCTCGGGTCACCCCGGGGGGTATCAAGCCATTCTAGGCTTGTTCCCCCACCTTGAAAGCTTTGAACAGTTTGCTGTCTGCAATTTACAGCCATTTAAAAGTACTTGGTTTTAGCTTTTAAACCCCCTTTTCACCCTTGTTTCACACCCTTTTACTTAAAGCATTCATTGGTTAATTACCCAGGATACCAGTTTACCCCAGTGACCCATTCTGGGACAGTTTCCAACACTTTAAGGTAGTGAATAGCTCGCTGTCCACTTTATTTAGTTCACTGTCCTAAAAAATCAGTGAGCTTGTTTTCATCCCATTGTTCATAATTTTCACCCCCTAGGCCATTTTGGCCATCCAGGAAGCTAAGGAAGGATAACACTCAAGGTGGGTGGTCCTGAGAACGACTTATTGTAAGTATTTCACCTTTCTTCTTCCCATTCTTTACTACCTCAAGAGAAGGACCACCTGAGGTGCAGGTAGTCTCTCCCTCGTGCCGAGCTGCCAAAGGGGTTGTAACCGACTTCACGGCCGGATAGGTTGGATCTGTCCCTACGGAAAGATTTTTCTTATAACACACGTTGTTTTCTGGAAATTCCACTGGGGAGCTTGCAAACCTCTTTAAATTTGCTTGTATCCCAAGCTTGTAATAAACGTTGGACCCAAATTCTTTGTGGCCCTTTTCCTACTTGTTGACAAACTTTGGGCAAAATCTTCCAGTCACCCTTTGGAATTTTCTTTGGTACTCGTTATAGTTTAGTTTCCTTGCAATTTCCATTGCACATGGAAGTTATAAATACCATGGAGTTTTCCATTCCTTTTACTTGGTCGGTCTTCTATCTCACTTGTTCAAACTCATGTGAGAAGTTACAAGTCTATCATACCTTACCTTCCACTTCGATAAGAACAAGAAAAAAAAGCTTTGTTTTTAGTCGGGTTATTTTACATCGAGTTAGAAAGAGTAGGATCATCCTGAAAAACCCCTTGTACTCAAATTACATACTTGGCCCCTTGCAAGCTGGCAAGGAACAAGTATCCTAAGACTAGGGAAACAGTGTCCCCCAGGGTTACAAGAAGTCAAATTTCACAAAAGAAAACAAGTAGTGAGACACATACACCTGGGAAACCAGGAAAAATTGTTACCTCTGCAGTGTGAACTGAGTCACCCTCTTCCTCTTCTCCTATTCAAATCCCCTTACTAAAGTAAACTTTAGTTAATCCAACAATAGTTACTAATCCTCAAGTTGTTTCTCCCATCATTTCAACAACTGTTGTTGTTCAGCCCATAGTTGTCTCGATGGCAATGCCATGGAAACCCGACACTCCTTTGAGGTTGGCCATACCTCTTCATGACATACCTGCGGATGCCCCAGATAGACTTCCCAAGTTTAGTGGCACTGGTACTTTGAGTGCTGAAGAACATATACAAAACTTCTATGATGCCTTAGTGCTTATGGACATAACAATTCCTGATGTCATCATTAGACTTTTTGTGAGAACCTTCAAAGGTGAAGTAGTGAGATGGTGTCGCTTGCTTCCTAATGATAATATCCCAGATTGGGACACTATGATCCAAGAATTCAAGAAACATTTCCAAGGGGCAGATGATGTGGCTTCCCTGCTTAGGGATTTCACTAGCATCTCCATCCATGAGGATGAGCAAATACGAAATTTTAATCAACGCTTTACCTCGACCTTGAATAGGATCCCAACTACTTCCCAACCATCTAGGAACAATTTGTTCCATTATTACATGACCGCCATGAATCCAAATGTAAAAAACATATTAAAAGATAAATCAACGCAAACTTTATATGCGGCCAAGACTAGCGCCCTGGAAATTGAAAGAAACATGGAGGAATCTGGTATGATTCCTTCACCTTTAGCGCAGCCCTGTTTTAATGGGAGACCTAGGAATGATCTACCTCGAAATGAGGGTCCTTGGTATGAACCTCCACCTGCCCAAACTTCAAGGATTGAAGAAAGGGAAAGTTCAGAAACACTCAAGTTGTTAATGAACATGAACAACCAAATACTTTCTCTTAATTGAAAGGTGAATGACATGCAGTTTTCTGCCGTTCCAAGGCCAAGACCTCCTTTCTCTCCTACTCCTACTCCTAGGAAACATTCTACTGAAGTGGATTAGTGTCACTTTTGCCAAGACTTCCATGACCCTGAGTATTGTTATGCATATACACATCACGTGGAATTGTCTAAAAGTGGAAAAGCACCTTTACCTCCAATAAAAAACAAACTTGCTTCCACCTCCCAAAATGACCAAGTTAAGATGGAAGACTCTATCCCCTATGATGACGATATTCTTGCTTTTGGAAGCTTTGTTGTAGAGACTAGGAGCTAGGCCCCTAAAACCACTCCGCAAGGGGTGGAAGAAGCCAAAAGCAACCCCAAGGACAATGAAAAGGGAAAACTTCCCGTGAATGGTAGATTACCTTACCCTACAAGGAACAAGGTTCCCTAGACCCCAAACAAGGTAAACTTGCCTAATAATCCACCACCTTGTTTCCCAACACCGATACCTTACAACGTCGTTGAAGATCTAGCAAAGGTTCTCACCCACATGACATTATTAGATGCTCTTAGAACACCCACTCAGTTTGAAAACCTTTCACATGTTCTACAAGCACCCCTTACTCCACGAACATAACAGAGACTTCCTCTTTCCAAAGAGTCCACTTCTCAACCTAGGGAAGCATATGATGTTATTGATTTAGACCCTAGCATTCCTCCTTTCTATATCTCAGTTTTGATTTTTGATTTTGTGCTCCATAACTATGTCACTGACACAAGAGCGAGGCACAATTTCATGCCTCTGCGAGTCATGAGAAGACTGTGTCTTGAATGCATAGGCCCATGTAAAGACTTGTTATCTTTGGATTCTAGGACTGTAGAAACCATCGGTTACATTAAATACTTATCCATAGCTTACGACCAAGCCCCAGAGGTGAGCATGCTCATAAATGCAATCGTAGCAGATATACCTGAAGCATATGGCATGCTTTTAGGAAGAGAGTGGTCCACCAAAGTAAAAAAAGGTCGTTACTTCATGGAGAGGACCCACTTCACCTTTCCTCATAAAGGTGTTGAAGTAGTTATTAAGAGGGAACCAAAGTACCGAGAGCAAGTTGTACCTGCTTCCTATAATACAAAACATGTGTCTTTTCAAGATACAGATATGGGTACTTACGCTGTATTATCTGAAGAAGATGTACATGTCCCTCCTTCTAAGTTGGAGGAAATGGTGTGGAGTATGGATTTTGACGGTGCTAAATCCAAGAATGGATCCGGGGCTGGTGTCCTTTTGTGTGATTCCAAGGGAAACACAATTCCTTTCTCTTTTCGGTTAGAATTCCCTAACACTAATAATATGGCTGAATATGAAGCCTTAGTTCAAGGCCTCCAAAAGGCCTTAGGCTTAGGAATACGCAATTTATTGGTGAGTGGGGATTCTGAATTGGTTGTGAATCAAATTAGAGGTAAATATGAAGTTCACAACCCATGCCTCAAACAATACCACCGGAGGGCTAAGGAACTTATTGAGAAGTTCTTATCTTTCAACATTCAAGTCGTGCCTAGGACTTCAAACCACGTAGTTGATACTTTGGCCTTGGATGGTTCTTGTTTCACCTTGGATTTTGTAAGGTCTATTGAAGATATACAAGTCCAAATTTTACATAGACTTGCGTTACCTGATAATGTCGACTCTTGGCAAGTTTTTGATACTGATAAACAAATCTGTAGATTCCTTCAAAACAAGGAGGAGTTCGAAGATTTACATATCAACCATGAGTTGGAAGAGGAAACAGGGAACATAATCCAATTAAAGACAAATAAGATCCCCCCTGGTTTGTCAGCATTGGAATCCATGTTTGATTCCAATGACACCACTACTTTTGAGCCTAGTATTGATAGAGAATCTGTTAGGAAGGTGTGAGAAGCTATACCTATTAACCTAGGAAATGAGAAATATCCAAAATTGGTCTATATAGGTGCACAGTGTTCCCCTTCTGAGGTCGCTCGATTCACGAAACTCTTGACAGAGTTCAAGGATGTTTTAGCTTGGTCCTATCAAGACCTCAAGGTTTTCGATATGCAGGAGAAAGTCCATGCCATAACCATAATCCTTGATTCGAAACCTTACAAACAGAGATAGAGAGAAAACAACCTTGTTTTGGAACAAACAATTAAAGCTAAATTGGACAAGATGGAAGCATCCAGGGTCATTTACCATGTATGTTACTCACAATGGGTATCTAATTTGGTTCTCTTTAGGAAGAAAACATGCGATATTCGTTTGTGTGTCGACTTTCGACATTTGAATAGAGTGTCCCTAAAAGACAACTACCCCGTCCCACCTATGGAAGATATTATCTAACAAGTCTTCAGGTCTCAAATGATGTCCCTTTTGGATGGTTTCTTAGGTTACAATTAGATAGCCTCAATCCTTCTGATAGTCATAAAACCACCTTCACCACTTGTTGGGGCACATATGCATAGAACAAGATGCCTTTTGGATTGATTAATGTTGGGAACACCTTTCAACGTGCCATGGCCATTGCTTTCAGAGGATTATTGGGTAAGGTCATCGTTGTTTACTTCGATGACCTCATGGTCATTTCCAAAGAACAGAGTAGTCATTTTGATCACCTTAGGCAGGTTCTCCTTAGATGTCGTAGGTTTGGCATATCTTTAAATCCTAAAAAGACCATTTTCGGTGTTACGGAGGGAAAACTTTTGGGTCACATCGTCTCTCGAGAAGGTGTAAAAGTTGATCCTGGGAGAGTGGTAGCAATCAAAAAGCTGCCCTTACCTACCAATAAAAAGGAAATGCAATCTTTCTTTGGAAAGATAAATTTCTTGAGATGCTTCATTCCTGATTTTGTTCAAGTAGTTAAACCTCTAAATCAACTTATGAAGAAAGGCATTCGCTTCAAATGGGACCCCCCTACCCGTCAGGATTTTGAATCCATTAAGCAAGCCATTGATTTTGCCCCTTTTTTAGTCAGTCTTGATCCCTTTAAAGACTTTTTCATGTACACTAATTCGTCAGAGGAGACAATTTCTGCAATCTTGTTCCAAAAGGACCATGAGGAAAATCTTAGGCCAATCACCTTCATGAGACAAAATTTGAAACCCCACCAACTGAATTATTCTCCACTGGAGAAACATAGTTATTCCTTGTATAAATCATTGGAACAAGTTCGACATTACATCCAGGGCCATAAAGTTTAGGTTTTTGTGCCTACCTCTCTCTTAGTCACTGCTTTGAATCAAACCAAATTGCATAGTAAGTGGTCCAAATGGATCATGCATAGGCAAGAGTATGACTTGGAAATTAATCCCATGAAAACCATTAGGGGGACAGGGCTGGCTAGATTGTTGACCTGATCCCATCCCTCAGTCATAGTTGAACCACCTCAAATAGATGCTTGATTGCTTTCAAAGAACTAGTTAACAAAATTGAGTTGGCCTCACAACCATGGTACAGACCTATCATATATTTCCTGGTCAATGGTGTGTGCCCACCAGATATGGATACTAAAGCCAAATGAACACTTTGTTTACAAATTGTCCGATATGTTTTACAAAGACAAATCCTTTACCGAAGAAACCTTGATGGGGTTTTGTCACGATGCTTGACTCCTGATGAAGCCCAAATAGCACTTGAACAATGCCATTCCGGGGTTTGTGGAGGTCATTTTTCAGCCAAAACCACTGCAACAAAAGTTCTACATGTAGGTTACTTTTGGCCTTCACTCCACAAAGACACCCATTTACTTATTCATAAATGCAAAGCTTTCCAATGCTTCACTGGGAAGAAAAAGTTGGTTTCCTTACCTCTTAGACCTATTGAAGTCCAAGTCCCTTTCGCAAGATGGGGCATGGACTTTATTGGACTGATTTCACCGTCATCCAGTGCTGGTCATGTATTCATCTTAACATCTATAGACTACTTTACAAAGTGGGATGAAGCAATCGCTCTTAGGAATGCTATGAGTCAACATGTGGTAGAATTCGTTGAACGTAACATTTTATCCCGTTTTGGGACCCCTTTCGAGATATTAACTGATAATGGATCAGCTTTCATGTCTGATGTCATGTTACACCTTGGTGTTACATACGGTATCGAACTTTTTGATCTTCCACCTATTACCCCCAAGGTAATGGTTTGGCCAAATCAACGAATAAAAATATGATTCGGATCCTTAAGAGGACGGTTAAGGATAACAAGCACGATTGGCACACAAAGTTAAACTTTTCTTTATGGGCTGATCGTATAACTCCAAAGATAGCAATGGGTCAAAGTCCTTACACTCTGGTGTATGGTTCTCCTGTCGTCCTGCTAATTCACTTACAAATTCTAGCCCTGAGGTTGGCTATTGCTGAGGCAGAAGATGATTTCCAACCCTTACAACATAGTTTAGACACACTCCTCGAATTAGAAGAGGTAAGAAAGGACGCATTCCAACACCTCCAAAAGAAGCAAGACATTGTTAAACGTTCCTTCGATAAAAGAGCCACAATGGTAAATTACAAAGTAGGAGATGATGTTTTATTATGGGACAAAGCACATGAGGCCCCGTCCAAACATCGCAAGTTTGATTCATTATGGTTGGGTCCTTACACAATCTATGAGGTCTTAGGGACAAATGCTTTCAGATTAAAAACCTTGGATGGTGAACCACTTCAATTCCCTGTGAATGGTTGTCACCTAAAGTTCTTTTATTCCTGAGAGGCCTCGTCATCTTGTACATAGTCATCTTTTTCTCTTTTCTGGTTTGTATCTATTCAATGTTATTGATTCTCTTTCTTGTGTGTATTTACTGTTACCTTTTCATGTTTGTACATTCCCCCATGGTTTCAGTTTTAAGCCCTTTTCCCTTAGTTCCAGTTTTGGAGTATAATTCCTTCTTTGTTTTTTCCATGGGTTGGTCTTTTCCATTTTAAGTTGTAGGTTGCCTTCTTTTGGGTTTTTCTAGTGTTCAATATGAAGGATATTGTCTTTCTTATTAGGTGGTTGAGTGGAAATATTGGATTCCTAGAATCTCTTTTACCATACTTGACATTTTAGGAAACTCTATCTTAAATTCATCTTAAATGGGTGTAAGTCTGGTTGTTAGTTCATCAAAGTCAGCAGGGAAAGTCTAAGGAGGTAGCATATCATTCTCTGGTGAAGCTGAAAACCATGATGGCATGATGGATTACATAGCTATATGATTGCAACTGCACTTTACCTGACCACTTACAATCTGATCTCTCCAAGCAATGGTTATTTTCCTACAAAGTTCCATCACTTATGAGCACTTGATATTTCACAATCTACTGCCACAAGTATTTTATATTTATTTATTCCCTTGTTTGACTGGTTTGCTTGCTAGTTTTCCTTTGGTGAGTCACTGATTTCAAAAGATTCTTGTTTGCTTGTCTGTGTGTCGAGAATTGAAGGCATGCATGAGACTTTGTGTTGGGCGAAGGTTCACCTTAATCCTTGATTCTCACAGTTAAGCTATAATCCGGGTGAGGGACCTATGTCACTTGGGCCACATTGCTCAACAAAATCAGGGTCATTATTCCCATTCTTCCATCTTATGTGAATTTCAGTATAAATTCTTATGTATATATTTATTGCACCACTTTCACTCTTTGGTTATCCCTAATGTGAAAAATGGTCCTTATACAACGGTTGAATTCCCCCCTCACCCAAATCTGTCACTTTGAAAGTATGAATTTCCATCAAGTATTCCCTCCTGTCACACGGGTGATCCCATTGTTCGACATGCTTTGGAAAGCATTTCCCCTCTGGCACCAAGAATGTTGACCCAAAAATATGCTCTGGGCTCAACATGGTTTTTTACACATTTACTTCTCCATAAACGTGCCTTGATGCTATGGTTCCAGTCAAAGACAGTGGCAGGGGTCATAGTTACTATGGCCTCTGCCCTTGAAAGCGTATCAGTTGGTTGCTTTCAGGGATTTGTGGTCCTTCCCATGACATTTCTTCCTCATGTCAAGGCTGTTTGATTAAGGGAATACAACACTTCCAAGTGGTAGGGATCGGGACAAGATTTTCAATGAGCTATCATGAGCTTGATTCCAAGTCATTATGACCCCATACGAGGCACGCAAAGTCAACGTCACCCGAATAGCCAAAACCAATAGCCATGAATTCTTGGTCGAATTCTATTTAGATTATGGTATCAAAGGGAAAATTAAACCCATACATGGTGTAGGGCAGTGAGATACCTTTCCAACGGTATATCCCGCGCTTGGTTTCGACCCCCGGTTGGTAAGAACGAGCTTTCACAAGTTTATGACCATTTTTGGACAGCAAATTGGTTGCAGTGATTCATGGTTTAAAATTGGTGGGTAAAGAGATATAAATCAGATATTCAGAAATTCCATTCTATAATAGACTCAGACACCTTTCCAACGATGTCTCATTTGCCTCATTCTGACTTCAGATGGCCTAGTTAGAGCTATCACAAGTTGGTCAATAATTTTAGGCAAAAAGCAGTCAAGTAGCTTGCATGACAGGGTTTCATAGCATCTAAGATAGTAATAAATGACCTCAACACAAAAATATATTGTCACCTTGTCAAAGTACTCGTCGATACCTTTCTGACAGTACCTCATTTGCCTCGATTGGATATCGTATGACGTTTTGGCACCTTTCGCAAGATTAGGTGTCATGTGGGCCCACCAGCAAGTTAGGGGATTTAAGTGGCCACTGTTCTGGGACAAATTTGAGGGATGAGGTGGCATTATCTCATGTTGGTGATGACATATTCCTAATGTACTCATCAAGACCTTTTCAATGATGTGACTTGCGTCCAATTCCGACTCCGTCTCTCCAGTCAACATTTTTGGGCTAAGTCAGCTGCAGCAGAGTCAAAGTCAGTCAAAGTCAAACTTTGACTTGCACATATTTCCAAAAATATTAAAAAATTAATAAAATATTTTATTAAATATTTTCAGAAAAAATGGAAATTTGGAGAGTGGGCACGTAGCCTCATGCAGTTTGTGGAAAATTGGTTTTTTTAAAAGAATTGAAAAAAAAAAAAAAAACCTCCCTTCTCCCCTCTCCCAAGCCATTTTGGCAGTTTGGCCAAAGGGGGAGAGCTCTGCAACAGCAATTCATGGCAGAAAGGGGAGGTTTTTGACAGCAGCAACAACTCACCAATGGGCAGCCAGCTTCCATGCTGCCATCTCCAAACAGTTAGCCAGGTAATCCATTAATGTCATTTCCAAAAAAACAATAAAAAATGTTGTTCGTTGTTTTGAGGTCCTGCAAGAAGAAATTGGTGTTTGTTTGCCTGTTTTAATGGTGAGGTTGCTTGTTGGTTAAGTCTGATTGTTAGTGGCTGAGTTCATTAAGGTTGTATGTGTGTTGAAAGATGCAAAGGAGAGGGGATTCAAACCCCTTGTTATAGGATAAATCTGTAAGTGCAAACACAAACCAATCTCCCTAGATCCACCTAGATCTAGAACAAATCAAGACAGAATAATACTCTTTCCCTAGATTTAGATTATTGAATGAACTAAGAGGCAAGAATAAGTTGCATACCTTATAATCGCTTCCATTGGTCTTTGTTGCTCCCGCTTCGCTCCAATGCTCTTGTACCATCAAGACCACAACAATACAAACCAATCGAAGTGAAGACAACTCAACATATTCAACAATCAATCTAAGTATATGATCAAGGAGTTATACAATAAAGTAGACTTAGCTTTATGG
>JZKD02S1663803.1:118626-142391 GCA_000966675.3 Picea glauca
AGAAAGAACAAAGACTAAGCTCGGTAACTTATTCTCATGTATTTACGAGCATGAGAAAGAACAAAGACTAAGCTCGGGATTGTTTTCATTTTTACGCAAGATTTAAAACAAAACAAAACTATGCTTGGGATAAATTTTAATTTTTACACAAGCTTAAAAACTAAACAAAACTATGCTTGGGATAGATTTTATTTTTACACAAGCTTAAAAACTAAACAAAACAATGCTTGGACTTGGTTTCATTTTTACACAAGATTGAACTAGAGGAAACTATGCTTGCGACTTCCCAACGCATAACACATGGATGGTTGGTACTTAGCCCCCAGCTTAAGAAACTAGCAGCTCAACTTCAGCATGAAGTCCAGAGGCTGAAGCAAATGCCCCCCAAGCTTCGTTTCATCCAACTGTGAAGGTGAATGAAATGAAGCTTCAAATACTAGACAAAGGACTTGACTCAAACAGAGAGGGGGGAAACTATTTCATTTTTTAACGAGCTTGACACAGAAAAAAGAACTATGCTCATAACCTCTGTTTCATTTTTTAACAAGGTTGCTGCAGAGACGCAAAAACTATCCTCGAAACCTTTGTTTCATTTTTTAATGAGGTTGCCGCAGAGACGCAAAAACTATCCTCGAAACCTCTATTCTTGAACATGGATGTCAAGAGGACAATGCCCTGGAATGACACCATGTCAAGGGACAAAACTCAATCATGGCTTCCAAGAGGTCTTCACTTGACAGAAGAAACACACTCTGGAAGGACACCATGTTGAGGGTTGTGACAGGAGTAAAGAGATCAAGCTCTAACAACTCTATCAAAGAGATCACCATGTCAACTACTGAATCTAAGTCATCAGAATTTGAAGCCATGGGCGACAATGCCACATAATTGACCTGTGGTGGGGGCAATACTGTCTGTATACAAGAACCATTCAGGGAGGCAATCCAAGCGGGGTCAATGAATGAAAGTTGATCAACAATCACAACTCGTCCATCGTGAGGGAAAGATATCACACGAAAAAGAGTAGACACAATAGATTTCATGGCATAGACATAATCTCGCCCAAGGAGTAAAGAAAAATCCAAGGGGTCTTGGTCTACCATGACATCAATGAAGACAGTTTTCCCTCCCAAAGTTACAGAAAATTGAGGAAGGGTCCCTAAAGGTTGACTAGTTCTTCTGTTAGAAGCTAACAGATTCTGCGTAACCGGTGCAAGTGAAGGATAACCCAAGTCTTGCCAAGCAATAGAGGACAAAATACTAACAAATGAACCTTAATCTATCAACGTCTGAGGAACGTCCTGACCACAAACCTGCACTATAATCTGGAAAGGCATGTGAGAGGGAAGACGAGGTCCAGGTAGCACATCCCAATCAAAATGGATGGCCTCGTTACTTGGAGGGGGTCCTACGGGAGAAAGAGGAATACCCCTCGACATGGCAGAGTCTGTATCAACAAGAAAAATGTGGGCAGTATCGGATTTACTCTCGAGCGAGAGAGTAGGATCAACCAATGGAGAGATCAGATCGACCACTTGAGTTTCATTCTCTAAAGAGAGAATGGGGTCGACAGATGGACACAGATCGACCACTTGGGTGACACTCTCTGAGGGGAGAGTGGGATTGACCAAGGATGGTATCGGATCAACTACTTTGTCAACTGGTTCAATTAAGGATGTGACCAGATTGACGACATGATCAACCAGATTGACCGGTGACGGGACTGGAGTGATCATTCCATCAACTATAGGTGGGTTGAGAGAAATCTTGTGATAAGTGGCTGGAAGTTGAGGCTGTGAAACAGTCATGTCTTCCAGTAATTTCGAGGCTTCGTCCATACAAGGGCAAAGGTGGGTGAGATGACTGCCTTTGCATAACATACACGGGAACTTGACTCTACTTTTCTTCTTCCCAACCGTATCATGACTGGTTGACGGGGGGTCATCGGTATGTTGTTCATAGGCTGATGACATGGGTTGGTGAGGGCATGTAGACCATGCTTCTATAACCTTGGATAGACCAGGGAAATCCTTGAGAAAATGGATACCCTTACAAAGCCTGCAAGGGTACTTGGGCTTACGGGTTGTTTGGTTGATCTTGACATCATCAACACTCCCAGCATGATTAACAGTAACTGGTTGTTTTCCAACATGTTTGATAGTGGTTGGAAGTTTGGATCCTTGCTTAGTTTTCTTCTTCTTCTTCTTCTTATTCACTGATTTACTAGTTGCAGAACTTTCACTCGACGAAGAAGATGAAACAGAAGGTGACCTTGCAAGTGAAGAAGGCAAAGAGGACCTTGCTGGTGAAGAAGGTGAAGGATCAACATGAGGTTGATGCTCTTGGGGGGAAGTGCTTACGACCAAAGCACTTACTGCATTCGGGATTACCTGAGTGGAAAACAACCATACCGGTAATCCAATAGTGAGAACTGGAAGGCTCAAAGTAGCGATGTGAGGAGGACCAATGTTTCCATAAGAAGGAAAAACAAAAGTTTCCCCTGGAGCAGAGGTTCCTTCATTGGTCATTTCGGGAACTGATGCCATGAAAAACAAAAATCCAATCTAGAGTCCAATAGGGAAAACAAACAGCACACGCTAAAAATCTAGGAAGCAAACAAACAAACAAAACCTTATCACAATGAACGCACTAGTTGGTGATGAAATCCAACGTCGCGGGAACAAAGTAAGAAGGGGCCGAGATAGAGCGGGTGGAAAAGTTACATTGACGACCTGCTTAACGGACTTACACCCTGGTGCAAGCTCCCACACATAATCGTGGGTATACCCTCCAAGGAGCCTGAGTGAGTTTGATCAATGTCAATTCCAGGTACCATGAAGACTTTCCCCTCCACAGTCACCTTGGGTAAGAACCTAGAGAGATAGGCCACTAAGGTCACCACAAATAACAGTAAAGCCTGGGGGAACAGTCGTCAGTCCGATCCACACGCAAGGGAAGGGTATCGAGCCTGAAATCAAATCAAAGGCTTCCACTCATAATTATGGGTATACCTCGGAGTGATCCATGTAATACGTGCAATCTCTACACCGATGTCAACAAAGCAGGGTTAGTAACTCTGCCAACACCAATGCGACCTAGTGCTTGACCCTTGTGTTAGAAGGGCGTCCCAGGACAATATGTTGCAAATGGAATTTTAACACTCCCTAACTCAAGATGCTATTGTGTGTTTTGAGCTTTTGGAGAGTGTATCTCTCTTACTACTCCAAAGCACTAGCCTAACTAAATGTTGGTGTAAAAGAACCCTAGAAAAGAGTTACTAGATACATTTTAAGATTACGCAATGTTTTTAAGGGCTGTTGTTTACTCAAAGATAACGGAAATGAAACTCATGTGTGTATGACTCTGACCCAAATAATGCAAGAATGAAAATGAAAAATTATGCTTTTCGTTCAATGAATTCTATATATGGGCGAGAGAGAGAGAGGTTTCCTAAATCAACCACGAATTATATGCAAAATTTCATTTTTCCAATGTCAATACAAACAATCATTCATCAAATGAAAATGTACTACGTTTTCTTTTTCAAAGCTTCAACAATTCCTAAAATTTGATTTTCAAAGTTTTGTAAATGAAAAAAAACAATTTGATGGAAGAAAACAATCGTGTTCACTTTCCAAAAAGAACTCGCACTATATCAATGAGAGAATAGAAAATCAAATCACAAAGAATCAAGCAATAACAACCCAATCAATTCTTTCAATGAAAGCAAGAACAAAGAACAAACCAAATAGTCTTCTCAATGAAAATGAAAATGTGCTTTCAAACCAACAAGCAAATGAGAAACACCAAACACTTAACTCTCTACCAATCACTGGTTCTCAGCCAATTAGACACACTCAACTCCAGAAGTCAGAGAGAATGAAATTGCCAATAAGGGCCAAGAAATGAAAGTCAAGCTACAAAGGCAAGAAAAACCTTGAAACCCTAAATCTGCTCAAGAAAGAAAACTAAAGCAAGAGATATATAAATCAATGATCCAATAATCCCAAAAGAGGTAATTCAACTGATCTAAGCAGTTGGAAAAACCAAAACTTAATTTCAAAATTTTGAAAAATCTTGCTCGCAGGTGAGCAGTGTTACACAGTGCGAGAAGATAAGATTCTCGCAGGAAACCTTGTAGCAAGGTGCGAGGTGTTCGCACTAGACCCTATGTGTAGGGTGCGAACCTGACCAGTTCTCGCAAGCTGCAGCTAAACACAGTCTGAGAACTCCTGAAGATGACAAATTTTTTTGAAAATGAAGTAAAATTCAAACAGGCTTCTGGACCCAGTAAGTCTATCAGGATATCCTGAAGACTCAGAGACTGACAGGACAGGAGAAAAAAGAAACTAGAGAAAATGGCCACAGAAAAACTCAAAAACCATAAAGAAAAAGGGAATGATTCCCTAGTGGAATCGCCAATTTTGTTATAGGATAAATCCGTAAGTGCGGACACAAACCGATCTCCCTAGATCCACCTGGATCTAGAACAAATCAAGACAGAATAATACTCTTTCCCTAGATTTAGATTATTGAATGAACTAAGAGGCAATAATAAGTTGCATACCTTATAATCGCTTCCATTGGTCTTTGTTGCTCCCGCTTCACTCCAATGCTCTTGTACCATCAAGACCACCACAATACAAACCAATTGAAGTGAAGACAACTCAACATATTCAACAATCAATCTAAGTATATGATCAAGGAGTTATACAATAAAGTAGACTTAGCTTTATGGGAAAGAATCATATTATTGTATCATATTAAATGTGAAAGAGAGATTACAACCATGACCTTGATGTCATAAGGTCCCTTCCAACTGTCCTTCGTTCCCAACACACTTCATGTTCCAAGGATTCTGAAAGCATAGATCTGATAGCTACTCACAATCTATCTTGACAAAGCAAATCTCAAAGCCACTCTAACCAAGCCAAAGCTAACAAAGCTCAAGAACAAGAACCCACAAGATAACTTTCTCCATGAGAACTCCTCTCCTTTTATAAGTTGAAGACGATAAGGTGAGGAGGTTAGGATGATCCCACTAAATCATAAAAGCGAGTAAGATCCAAACCATTGGGATGCCACCTCACCATAGAAGTTTCTCCTTCTAGAAGATTCGAGAAAACGCTCATTTTTCCCACGTGTTGGAATTCTCACACCCTAGCTATAGAGCAACCTACGAGGTGTTCGCACCCTAGCTATAGTGCAACCTGGGAGAATCGGTCATTCTCGCACCCTACCTATATAGCAACCTGCAAACTTCCCTTTTTATAAGGTTTTTACATAGGAAAAAGAAACTTCTTTTCTCAGGAAACGTTCTTCTCCCTTCTCTCTCTAGGAACTCAGGCCACTGACCCCTCTGAAAGCAACAGATAGGTTTACATCATTAACAATCATAGGGATGACGAAAATAATGTGTAACACCCCTCTTGGGCACTAGGGTCAAGCCTCCATGGCTCCTTTAAATTTTGAATTGTAAAGCTATCTATTGGAGGTTGCAGGCCTGGGCATGTCATTGGGAAGCCCTGGGCTTTGAAATCCATCCCTCCCCTTTTCCTTTGCCCAAAAACCTCAAAAAACTACTCAGAAATCCAAGTGGAGGGTAAGGGGTTTGAACCCAAAACCTCTCATCCATTCTGTTGGTAAAAAACCCACTTTGCCTAATGTTTTCAATTTTAATTTTTTAAACAGTGGCTGGCCACCCATCCACCACCTAGGCGCCACCACCAACACCTCCTCTACACATGCACCAGTCTTCTCCCTCACGACCCTCGCCTCCCACACCACGAGCTGCCCCCACCTCTACGCACGGTCCCTTCACGTGCAGCCCTCACCTCCACTTCTGCTCCACCATTCCTCCACTTTCACTCCCGCAGCCACCTCTCCTCTATGCATGCCACCTCCCCTCCTCCCTGCTCCCCTCGGCCCCTTCCCCCTCCTTTCTTCATGCACCCATTTCACAGCTCCACGTAGCATCCCACTCCATGTTGCACCTCCTCCCCTCTGAACGCAACACCTTCCTCCCTTCGCATGCTCCTTGGCCACCTCCCACCTCCCACCTCCTACAGCCACCACCTCTGCTACCTCCTCCTTCTCTTCCCTCATCCCTCACCCCCAGCCCGAGATCCACCTCCCATCTCCCTCCCACCCGGTCTCCTCCTGCTTCTCCTCCGCCCAGCCACCCACCACTCCTCCCCAAACCCCGTGGCCCCTTTGGAGCCTAGCCCCGATCATGTGGGTGACCAGGGGCCTCGGATGAACCCCCACCTTTGTATTTTATTAAAAAAAAATAATAATAATATATAAATTTTGATTTTAAATTTTTCTATAGTTTTAATTATATAAATTAAATTTGTTTTTTTTTAATTTTTAATTTTATTATTAGTTTTATTTTGTTGTATTATATATATATATATATATATAATTAATATTAAAACTTATAATAATTTTATAAAATTATTAATAAATTTTATTCATATAAGTTTAAACTATGTGTTAAAATTTAAATTCCCCCCCCCTAAGGGTCACTGGAACTTTTAGTTCTATAACTTCGCCATACGGAGGCGGATTTTCGCCTGTGAATAGTCAAAATGACCAGGGCGAAGTCTAGAATACACCCATGCCATTCACCTCAGCAAATTCAGCCCATATTTTCAATGACATGTCCTAGAGCGACATGGACTCAATTTGGCCCTACAGGCATGCACCGAGGGGAGGCCTAATTGGGGGCGTCCGAGGTCAAATTGGTCCTAGTGAGGGAAACCCATTTCAGCTACAAGTATACAGGCCTGTAGCAGCCTATCAATTCTGGTGTCCAACCTAGAATTTCACAAAAATTTCAAATCCTTTCCCTGATCAGTCTATTGGCCGACTCCATTTGCATACCTTCCCGGGGCTATATCTCACTCATCCGGAGTCGGATTTGCGCCAAATGAAAGGCAGCGGAAAGGTAGCAGACAAAGCTACAACATGGACATAGTAAAGAACATATTTGGGATTTTTTGTTACCGAGGAAGAGCCTCTCAAAGTTCAGTTCCAAGGGGTCCTCTTGCCAAAACAAGCCCAAATCAAAGCCATGTGTTAGCCAGCTCACAGGCAAACTTATATGCAGCAAGGGGGGGGCATAATTAGGTCTGAAAAATGAATAAACAATGGGAATTTACTTACTTACAATGACTGAATCCTAAAGTCCTCTTTCCCTCCAAAGGAGCTCAACAATTCCCCACACCTTGGGCCTTCATTCCAATGAATCTGGCAGCCATGGATGGCTGGATATTGTCCTAAAACACACCACCTACAGCTACAAAACATGGCAGCAATCAAAGAGCATTTGAGATGGCACAAATGCCAAGGCAAATGGTGATGTGGCATATCAAGCTTTGTCATTTTATGGAAAATTACTTTTTGTAATATGAACTCTCATATGATTTACTTTTGGCATGTAATTATTATGTAATTGAAAGGTCAAGTCAAATCTGATTTGATCCCCTTTTTGGATAAGGTTCCCTTTTTTGGATAAGGTTCCCTTTTTTGGATAAGATTACTTTTTGTAAAAAAGAAAAAAATACTTTAGGGTTGGTCCACTTGTCACTTTTCCAAAAGTGACAAGTGTCTTATGACCTAACCCTAAGCCTTCACCTCTCCTTTATAAATAAGAGGGTTGGCATTGTAAAAGAAGAGGATGAATATAGTAAAAAAACTCTGCTAAAATTTATAAGACTCTTTTGTGTGTGTGATACTTGTTGAATTTTAGTTGTTGGATGTGTCACTTGTTGGTTAAGGGTTGAGGGGTAGGGGTAAATGTTTTTTATGTTAGCTATCTCCAAGAGGGATTGGTTAGCTAGGTGTTTGTTGTTGCTTCCTTGGGTTTAAATTGCTTACTTTCATTTTCTAACAACTTGGTTTAACTTGTTTAATGTGTTTTAGTGCATATTTTCTGAAGTGTTCAATTGTTTTCAGCCTTAGCTAGTGGCTGGGAGTCCTAGGGCCCCTTACGAGAACCCTTAAATAGACCTCATAGCTGGTTTTCCATACTTGTTTTCTTTATCTTTTCATTCATGTATATTTCTGTTATGTTTTCTTACCATTAACCTTGTTGTTCCAAACAGGAAAATCAATCATTTTGGTCAATTTCCCCCACGAGACAACCATCTTAGTTGGTTGTTATATACTTCTTATGTGTAAATTTCTGTTTTGTTTATTTCAGCTTTTCCATACATAAATACTAAAATTTCGTTGTTTGCCTGTAAGGATACAACTGGTCACCCATTCTACCTCTCTTAAGTGGTTGGGGACCACCTAGAGACCTGTTTGAGGCAAAGGGGCCAGTAGGGAAGCGAAGAAAAACACACATTTAGATCGGTAAATCCTACCCAGTCACTCTCATACACACTTTAATTATCACTTGCACTCACTCCAAAATTTTCTGATATACATATCAATGTTTATATGTTCGATTTGTGTAAGTAGTTTGAATGGTCCACTTGTGAATTCATGCTAAAAATCTGGTTAATACTTGTGTAGATAACAATCACATCTTTTGTATTTCAAACACTAAATTTCCAATCCCCATACAAGGAGTTAGTTGGGGATTTCATGCATATGGCGGCTTTGCCACTCGCAAAAAGTCTCAACCCATTCCTTTGGGTTGAATGTTGTAATTGTTATGTTGTAATTATCTAATCTTGTTACATTTTCATTGTATCATCTTTTCGCTCACTAATCTACAGGTGGCTGCCCCAAAAAGGGGCCATGAAAAATCAGCAAGCTAAATATATGCAAAACGCCGCAAAAAAGACTTCAAAACAATTCAAGGGTCCGCCCCATACACAGAAAACAAAAAACTTATATTATTTAGATATTTACATACACATATTATCTAGCCGTGACATATATGTCACTTATCTATTTACTTGTTTCATGTATATAGTTTCGAAATAGATTTCAATTTCAGTAACCAGGAGGCACACTTGTGAAAGCAAGATGTGACCTTGCCACGTGGATGATCTGGTATTTCATTTTATGCAATTTCAATTTCGTAGAATATTAAGAGTCAAAGTCAGGGAGTCTTCATCAGGAGCCCCTCGAAAGTTGTCTAGTTAGTATAAGTCGAGTGGTCTTTCCTTAGTACCACACGGTTAAGGAGTTGATTAGCTTAGCTCGGTTGGAATACTACTCTGCTTGGGTAAGCTCAGCAAAAACCCTCTTTAGGGGGGCCCTAAGCCTCTTCCTTTTCATAGGTATCCTTCTTCCATCCGATCAGCTTTAAGAGCTCGAAAGCGTTAGTGACGAGAAGTGGCTAACCCCTACTTCTATGAACTGCATGGGGCACTCTTCAACCTAACCACCATGGACTGCTAGGACTACTCTTCTTATACTAGTTGGCACAGTTTCATGATGTGTTTGCCTGATCGGGATAACCTTTAAAATAGTGTGGTGGCCAAGGCATGTGATAAAAACAAAAATTGACAAATAAAATACTTTTAAAGTCAACCTTTTGTCAGTCCACCTTTTCACTCATGAACAAAAATTGAAGTTGTGTATACTTTCCCTTATATCATAGCTGTAACACCTTGTTTCAAAGCTGTTCATCCACTTTTACAACCCTTTTTTATTTAACATTTTTCTGGGATCACTTCCCGGGTCACCCCGGGGGGTATCAAGCCATTCTAGCCTTGTTTCCCCACCTTGAAAGCTTTGAACAACTTTTTGTCCACAATTTATAGCCATTTAAAAGTACTTTCTTGTAGCTTTTAAACCCCCTTTTCACCCTCGTTTCACACCCTTTTACTTAAAGCATTCATTGGTTAATTACCTAAGATATTGGTGCGGGTAGTCTCTGCCTCGTGCCGAGCTACCAAAGGGATTGTAACCGGCTTCACAACCGGATAGGTCGGATCCGTCCCTACGGACAGATTTTGCTTATAACAACAACCAACAATCTCCCACTTAGAGACTGATCACAGCAAATCCACTGATGATGTACCTGCTTCACTATGATCCACCTTGGACCTGGAAAATTTCTCCTCTTCACCTTCATGCTTGAAATGTTGGAAAACTGAGAGGGGGGGTGAATTACTATTGTAAACCTGTACCAATCAACCTACACCAAACAAACAATACCAAGAACCTGAACCATGCATCAACCTGTACCCCAACCTGTTATCAACCTGTACCATAAATAAGTGCATCAATCATGCACCAACCTGTACCATGAACAAGTGCATCAGCCATGCACCAAACCTATACAAATAACATGTCACAACCACCTATCCAAACAACCTATCACAACAACCTGTCTCATCAATATTATCAACCAAATCAGATCTACTCACCAAGATCAATCACCAATATAAATCTCAAAGATGTGCATCAGCCAAGCATAACACAACAACTCATAATCATCACCAAGATCAATATGTGCTTCTAATAATATACCAATACAAGTATGCTAGATCATCCATAAACCATGTGTCAACAATACTACTAACAAGTGCCTCCAACCATGTACAAAGTATGTACCAATCATGTATCAACTACTCATCAACTATGAATCATCAATATGTACCAACATCATCAACTATACAACTCATGTATGTGCCAACTCATCAAATACTTATCTCAACCATGTACCTAAAACATACCTCAACCAAAATCCCTCATCAATTTCATCATACAAATCTGATTTGTAACTCTGTAATAGACCTGGTGTATATGATCACATACCTGCAAACCTTCCTTAACTTTAACTAACAAGAGACTAGCATTTTCATCAAACTTTTCTTTAGTCTCACATGACTAGTTTTGGATTAGTTAACAACCCTAACTTTAAATAATCATAACTATGTACCTGTAATGAATAAAGATCTGAAAATAGTACAAAATGTTCTTCAGTGTGTTTTATGCACTTCCTCTAGGTTTCACTACTTGGAACCTATCAGAAAAGGAGTTATAGAAAAAATGACATATCTTGTTGAATTCTGGCTTATTCTAGACAACGAACTTGTAGAGCGTGCCCCGCACAAAATTTTTGTTGTAGGGATCTGAATATTTTACACAGAATACTACAGAATGTACTCTAACCAACACATTTTGTTGTACTTAATTTTGATTTGTTATGAATAAGTTATGACGTTTTTACCTGAAACACTTGTTTTAGACTAGTTTCAGGACTAGCCACAAACCCTATTTTCCACGGAGTGTAAATCCAAATCTACAACGGACCACAAGATGAAATTCATACCACATCTACTTGGATATGTTTTCTTAATGGCCTATCAATTTCATGATCTGAATCATTCTAGAAAAAACGTTATTGCGAACATGGTGAGATGACTTGTAAATAACATACCTTAGAAAGCATCATCAAAATAATTTATCCTCCCTTGAATTTCGGCCTTCTTTACTTCACCTTCTCTCTAAAATTCAGCTTAGATATCCTTTGGTTACCTCAGTCACCTATATATATTCAATATTCTCAAGTGTGATATGAAATGAGAGCACCTTTCCTCTTATTTATACTTTCATGTAGCTTCCTCAAGGGGTTACCTTTTAACCATCTTAACCCACTTTCCTTATTTTAGGGTTAACCAACTTCTAACCACTTGTCCAATTACTAATTTATCCATTAACTTTATTATTTAAATAATTTATTTTGTATCCACTTTGACTTATAGTACACTTATCACTTCCCTTTATCTCAAGGGGTTACCTTCTAACCATCTTAAACCACTTTCCTTATTTTAGGGCTAACCCACTTCTAACCACTTGTCAACTTAGTAATTTCTCCATTAAATTTATTATTTAAATAATTTATTTTGTATTCACTTTGAATTGTAGTACACTCATCACTTCACTTTATTATTTACCTTCTAAAAATTTATTAAACCACTTTGACTACTTTGACCTTTTGGGGATTCTAAATGACTCATGAGGGTTCTCCAACTTCACATGGTCATAACTCTCTAACCACGAGGAGTTATGTGGCATTACACATACCACTAGAAATGGAATGACATGTACTATCCATATAGATTAATATTACCTGCAAATATATTACCGTTATCCATCAAACAAACTTGGGTCCATTACCCAAACCTGGGTTCTCCAACTTCACATGGCCATAACTCTCTAACTGTGAGGAGTTATGTGACGTTCCACATACCAACGGAAATCGAATGGCATGTACTATCCATCTAGAATAGTCTTACCTTCAAATATATTAAAAATCATACCATTATACATGAAACAAACTTGGGTCCATTACCCAAACCTTTTTGCTACCAGAATTCGCTACCGGACTTTCTCCAAGGGTTGACATCAATAACTAAGGGTTGAAATCAATATGCAATATCAATCTCCAAAGGTTGACATCAATGAAAACCAACAATCCATACCAATTATCCATCAACCTAAGAAAATTGTCTGACAATCTCCCCCTTTGGCATTGATGGCAACACCAACAATGATGGAAACACTTAATGATAACATTCATGCTTATACTCCTCATCAATTTTTCTATCTCTCCCCCTTTGACATCAATGGAAAAGGGTATCTCTCTTTGGGGCTGCTCCCCATGACTGAACTCTCCTTGGGGATGCTCCCCTTGTCTACATGCCTTTGAATTTTCTTTGTGTTTTTAAGCCTCTGATTACTCTCTCTCTCCCTTCATATGAATAATATCTCCCTTTTTGAAAAAGGGTATCACTCTGAGGTCATATCGCTCATTCTTCTCTTGTGACAATCGCCCCCCTTGAAACATGCCTCTATGCTCTCTCTCCAAGCATTTACCTTTGCATCTGATAAATCTCTCCCCCTTTTTCCTATTTATGGTGCTTCCTTGTGTACATATAAGACATATAAGATAAGCATTCAAAAGAACTCATTTTGGAGTAGAAATTACTCCTAGTCTTTGGCGAAGATACTCAAGGGCTTCCTGTGGAACTGATTTTGTAAATATGTACGCGACTTTTTCTTTTGTTCCCACATATTCAACTCTGATCGTCTCTGCAACATGTTCCCATAGAAAGTGATACTTGATTGGAATGTGCTTCGTCTTGGAGTGCATCACCAAGTTCTTTGAGATACTAATGGCACTTGTATGATCATAATAGATTAGAATGGGCTCATCATACTCAACATGTATATCTGTCAAATTTTGTTTCATCCATAGAACCTGTGTACAACATGTTGTTGTTGCAATATACTCTACCTCAGCTGTAGATAGGGATATCGATGATCGTTTCCTGCTTAGCCAAGATACTAAACACTCACCCAAGTAGAATGTTGCTCCATTGGTGCTTTGTCGGTCATCAATGCAACCTTCTCAATATGCATCTGTGTAGGCAATAAGTGATATATCCTTTCCTTTTGGATACCATAATCCAAACTCTTTTGTTCCTTTGAGATATCTGAAAATCCTCTTCACTGCTAATACATGTGATTCCTTTGGTGTTGCTTGAAATCGTGCCACCTGTCCAATTGCCTGCATTACATCTGCTCTTGATGTTGTCACATATAGTAAGCTACCAATCATTGACCTATATTTCCTATGGTCTGTAGACTTTGAATCATCATCTTTGCTCAACTTGCAACTAGTTTTCATAGGAGTGATAACTGGTTTGCAATCTTCCATTCCGAACCTCTTTAGCATTTCTCTAATATACTTAGTTTGAGAAATAAAAATTCCTTGGTTTCTTTGACATATCTGAAGACCCAAAAAGAAGGATAGTTCTCCAAGTAATGACATTTCAAATTCATTCTGTATATCCTTTGCAAATTTATGGCTTAACCTGTCATTAGTACTTCCAAAACAATATCATCAACATAAATTTGAATTAATAAAATATTACCTTGAGTTACCTTGATGTAGAGGTTGTTGTCTACACTTCCTTTCCATAGTTCATAGGGAATTTTGTCATTGTTGTTTCTGAGCATTACTTTGTGTTGAATGTGAACTGATGTATGGAGTACATGTGTCCAAAAAATATATGTTAATTTGGAATCCATTAACATTGTTCGAGTCATTTCTTGTGTAATTATCATCCATTATGATAATGTTCCTTTGTCTTTGAACCACTCTCTGAACCAATATATGAATCCATTCTCTTGTCCACTATCATATATCTTTCTAAACCTGCTAAGTGTTCTTATGAATCCATCTCTGTCCATACTGTCCAATACACTACTTGCGCAACTATCCATAATGCTGACCCATTTATCACTATACTATCATGAAGCCTTGATTAATCTATCAAACTATACTTCTGCTAACTGACTACTCAGAATCTATCTTCTCGAACTCTGCAAGTTGCTCGAAGGATGGTTCTTTGGTTTGTCACAACTATCGCATAGACTCCCTTGTATAATATGCATATTACTTGGGAGTCTCCAAGCCGGATGGCTCAGAACATTTCCTTCTCTGATGTGTATTCATCATCATCTTCATTGGTAGATTCATCACCATCTTCATTGGTAGATTCATTATCTCTCTGAGCTCTGACTTCTTTCTTTCTTTCTATGGATTCATCTTTCACTACAATTCCTGAAAGTACAATCTCTTCAGTCTATTCCTTATTTACCTGTCCTTCCTTTCTTTCAACTATTTTCCAAACCTTTCTGTATCTGACATCTTTCTTTTTCTCTATAGAATTTTCTTCATCTCGTTTTATTTCCAATCTTGCGATCTCTGGTACCTGGTCTTTGTTCACCTCTTCTTCCTTCTTTCTTATCCATACTTTCTTATATATGATATCGGTGTTCTCTTTCATGGAAGTATCGATCATGCTTCTACAATCACTGGCTATATGTCCATAGTTATGACATGTGTAACACTCAATGTTACGTCCAGCCACATAGGAACTTCTTGCTTGAAAATTTCTTTTATAATCCCTTCAATATGCAACCTTATGTCCAAAATTAGTACAATAAAAACAATGACCATAAAAGAAATTTCATACCTGGGAGTGAATGATCTTCTTTGTGGTGTAGTCCTTCTGAATTTCTTCCTTGAGTGATCATGATCATGATTGAAGCTTCTTTGTGTCTTGAACACAAATGGTCTTCTTGAATATGTATCTTCAGTAGTTTTCTTAAATTCTGGTTGACCATGATTTCTTCCTTTGAGTACTTCTACATAACTCTTTATTTTTTCTTCATTCTTCTTTTCTATCAACCTAGAGTGCTTCTCTTCATTCTCTGTAACTAATGTGGATGTTTTTGTCTCTTCAACGTTCTTTTTGAGATTGACGATTTTACTTCTCAATGTGACAACTTCTTCTTCAAGTTTCTCAACCTCTTCTTCTTTCTTTGATATCTGAGACTTCATGACTTATTTTGTTCTCTTCGCTTCTTCAAGTTGAATTTTTAATGTGATTATTTCTTCTTCAAGTACTTTCTCTTCTTGACCAAAATCTGACTTAAGATGGTTTATATCATTAGTTCTTTCCTTAAGATGATCTATCGATATATTCTCTCTCGTTTCTGCTTCTTCCTTTTGTGCTGCTATGTTGGGTTCCAAACACTTCTTTTGATATTCAATATTTTCTTCAATCTTTCTGTCTTATTCTAGCTAAGTTATTAAGTTCTCTATGACATGTTGGGCTTCTTAAAAAATTTGAACACTTTCCTTTTGTTTCATCAATTCTTTCTTGAGTGACTTGTTTTCTTCTCTTATTTCATCTAAAGAACTAATCAATTATGCCTCATAATTTTCTTCTTTTTCAATTTGTTTTTTTGTCTCATTTCCTTCATGGCATTCTATTTCAATATGTCCACGATTTTCACAATTAAATCAAAACAACATACCTTTGGTGATTATGTATTCTTCATCTTCTGAATATGTTTGACATGGTGAACATAATTCTTCTTGATTTGTATCTACATATTCTTTGACATTTTCTAAATCTACGATGGGTGAAGAATCTATGTCATGTAACTTACCCCAAAGTTCTTTTGTTGATGAACATTTACCAACCTTTTCTCTTACTGGATTAGGTAATCCTTCCGATATTAAATACATTGATATTTTGTTATTCTTCTTCAATTCCTTCTTGGATGCAATCTTTTCCCTTTGAACTATCATATCTTGTAACAACTGATAGCCAAATATAATGTCCCTATGCTTCTAAAAATACTTTCATCCTTATGCTCCACATCTCATACTTAAAACCATTCTGACCATTAAACATTAGTACTCGATTCTCAAAATAATCCATGATATCCTTCAAGTGGTTAAACTGTTTCATGAAGGAACCGACTCTTATACCAATTGTTGGATTATTGAGAGCAAGGGTGAATGAGTAATAGATAAATATAATCCTTTTTAACCATATAATGCAAGTGTTATATCAATGTAGAATTATCATCTAATATTTCCAGAGTAAATAAACAATGAACAAATGAATAATCATACACATACACAGTACACCAATGTTTTTACGTGGAAACCCAAAGCGAAAAAAAACCACAGAATTATTTTTCTTATATGTCTTGAAGAATTAAATTCATTGGAAGCACCAACTTCCTTTGTTTTCTAGCTGCAACTGGAAACGAGGCTCCAACCCCCTAGTTTCTTAGGCTACAACCTGATGGAAGCTCCAACTCCCCAATTCTCTAGCTACAACTAGAAGGAGGCTACAACCCCCTATGATCTCCTGCTAGAACTGGAAGGTGGCTACAACCACCTGTCCTTGCCCCGTCCAACCACCCTGATGTATAAGTAGAATTATGGAACCACTGTCATAATATCACTGTGAGATATACTGTTGTAAACCTGTACCAATCAACCTACACCAAACAACATGTACCAATAACCTGAACCATGCATCAACCATGCATCAACCTGTACCTCAACATGTTATCAACATGTACCATAAATAAGTGCATCAACCATGCACCAACCTGTACCTCAACCTGTACCATGAACAAGTGCATCAACCATGCACCAAACTTGTACAAATAACATGTCACAAAAGATTTTCCAAACAACCTATCACAACAACCTTTCTCATCAATCTTATCAACCAAATAAGATCTACTCACCAAGATCAATAACCAAGACAACTCTCAAATATGTGCATCAACCAAGAATAACACAACAACTCATAATCATCACCAACATCAATACGTGCTTCTAATAATATACCAATACAAGTATGCTACATCATCCATAAACCATGTGTCAATAATACTACTAACTCATCAACTATACACCTCATGTATGTGACAACTCTACATCATCAACTATACACCTCATGTATGTGCCAACTCATCAACTACTTATCTCAACCATGTATCCAACATGTACCTCAACCAAAATCCCTCATCAATTTCATCATCCAAATGTGATTTGTAACTCTGTAATAGACCTGGTGTATATGATCACATACCTGCAAACATTCCTTAACTTTAACAACAAGAAACTAGCATTTTCATCAAACTTTTCTTTAGTCTCACATGACTAGTTTTGGATTAGTCAACAACCCTAACTTGAAATAATCGTAACTATGTACCTATAATGAATAAAGATCTTAAAATAGTACACAATGTTCTTCAGTGTGTTTTGTGCACTTCCTCGAGGTGTCACTACTTGGAACCTATCGGAAAAGGAGTTATAGAAAAAATGGCATACCTTGTTGAATTCTAGATTATTCTAGAGAGAGAACTTGTAGAGCATGCCCCACATGGAATATTTGTTGTATGGATCTGAATATTTTACACAGAATACTACAGATTGTACTCTAACCAACACATTTGGTCTTACTTAATTTGGATTTGTTATGAAGAAGTTATGTCATTTTTACCTGAAACACTTGTTTTAGACTAGTTTCAGGACTAGCCACAAATACTTATAGTACACTCATCACTTCACTTTATTATTTAAATAATTTCTTCTTTGCAACCAATTAGACTACTTTGACCTTTTGAGGCTTCTATATAACTCATGAGGATTCTCCAACTTCACGTGGCCATAACTCTCTAATGGTGAGGAGTTATGTGGCATTCCACATACCACTGGAAATGGCATGACATGTTCTATCCATACAGAAAAGTATTACCTGCAAATATGTTGTTGTTATCTATCAAACAAACTTGGGTCCATTACCCAAACTCGGGTTCTCCAACTTCACATGGTCATAACTCTCTAACCGTGAGGAGTTATATGGCGTTCCACATACCACCAGAAATGGAATGACATGTACTATCCATATAGAATAGTGTTACCTTCAAATATATTAAAAATGATATCATTATTCATGAAACAACCTTGGGTCCATTACCCAAACCGTTGTTCTACTAGAATTCTCTATCGGACTTTCTCTAATGGTTGACATCAATCACTAAGGGTTGAAATCAATCTACAATATCACTCTCCAATGGTTAACATCAATGACAACCAAAAATACATACCAACTATCCATCAACCTAAGCCAACTGTCTGACATGAAGGCCAACTGAAACTCAATAAGAACTCATTTTCTCCCTGGTTACTACCTTTGTTAACATATCTGTGGGATTCTGGCTAGTATGTATCTTTTCCAACTTCAAATGTCCATATTCCAAGATAAATCATATGAAATGGTACTTGAGTTGTATATGCTTAGTCCTCAAATGGAAGGTTGAGTTCTTTGGAAGATGAATGGCACTCTCACTGTCACAATACAACATGTTATTCTCCTGCTTATTTCACAATTCCTCCATAAACCTCTGTAGCAAAATCATTTTTTTACTAGCCTCTTTAGCATCAACATACTCTTCTTCCATTGTTGAAAGTGCAGCAATCTTTTGCAGTTTTGAAATTCAACTTACTATTGTTCAACCAATAGTAAAAACATACCCTGCGGTGCTCCTCCTGCTATATTTATCACCTACCATATCTGAATCAACATATCTCTGTAGAACAATGTCCGAACCTCAAAAACATAATGCATGGGTAGCACTACCTCTAAAATACCTGAGAATCCACTTTACAACCTCCCAATGTTGTTTACCTGGATTTTTCATATACCTACTCACAACTCCCATAACATGTGCAATATATGGTCTTGTGCAAACCATCACATACATCAAGCTGCCAATTGTTGATGAATAAGGGACCCTCGACATGTATTATATCTCCTCCTATGTCCTGGGACACATTTCCTTGGTTAATTTGAAATGGATATCCAAAGGTGTACTAACTGGTTTTTCATTCTACATTCTAAACCTCTCCATCACCTTCTCTATGTACTCACCCTGAGACAATGTCAATTTATGATTTTTCCCATCTCTTGTTATTCTCATACCAAGCACTTTCTTTGCAGCACCCAAATCCTTCATCACACATGAATTAACTAATTTCTTCTTGAGCACATTTATATCATGTATGTTAGACCCCGCAACAAGCATTACATCTGCATACAATAGAAACATAATATAACTTCCATTTTCTATCCTTTTAAAATAAACAAAGTGATTAGACTAGCATCTACTATAACCTTGTTCTGTCATAAACCTGTCAAACTTCAAATACCACTGCCTTGGAGCTTTATTTAGGCCATACAATCTCTTCCTCAACTTGCATACCAAATTCTCCTTCCCTTTGACCTCATACCCATGTGGTTGTTGCATATAAATCTCTTCATCCAAATCCCCATGGAGAAAAGTTGTTTTTACATCTAACTATTCAAGATGAAAATATTCTACTGCCACAAGAAATAAAATAGTCCTAATTGAAGTCATTTTAATGACAGGAGAAAATATTTCATCAAAATATATACCTTTCTTTTGTGCAAACCCCTTTACAAGAAGTCTAGCTTTGTACCTATTTTTTCCTCCATCTTCTTTCTTCAACCCGTAAACCCATTTATTCTGCAATGAATTTTTTCCTACAGGAAACTGAACCAAGTCCCAAGTATGTTTATTTACCAAGGAATCAATTTCCTCTTTCATTCATTTCTCCCACTTCCTTTTAGTGTCTACTTGCATTGTCTCTTCATAACTTTTTAGTTCACCAGAATTAGTCAACAATAAATAATACAACGAAGGAGAGTATCGTTTAGGGGGTCTACTTAACCTAGTAGATATTCTAACAACACTTGCAGGAGTTTGAGTTACATGTTATTCCTATTGTTGTACATTTTGATTTTCTGGTACCTTTGGAATTTCTTTTTTCATTGATCAAATCAAGCATTGTGTATTCTAGCTTTTCTTTTTCCTATTTCTTTCCCTACAACTGATCTTTGTACATGACCTTCTCATTGAGTATGACATCTCTACTCTTAATTATTTTGTGATTTGCATAATCCCATAAGCGATAACCAAAATCATTGACATTGTATCCAATAAAGGTACACTTCTTGGGTTTTTCATCAAGCTTTGTTCTATTTTCTTTATCAATATGGACAAATGCTTCACAACTGAAATTCTTCAAAAAAGAATAGTTTACCTTTTTACTTTTCCATGCCTCCTCTGGAACTCCACCATCCAAAGAGCTTGAAGTTCCTCTTTTTATTAAGTAAACAATGATATCTACAACATCTGCTCAGAACTATAAGGGCACCCAACATGCAACCTCATACTCCTTGCATGCTCCATGATTGTCTTGTTCATCATTTTTGACACACCATTTTCTTGTGGTGTTCTCGGAACTATCTTCTCTCTACGAATCCCATGGTATGAACAATAATAATCAAACTCCTTGTTGCAATATTGACCTCCATTTTTTTATCTGAGACACTTCAACCTTTTCCCTATCTCATTCACAACCAAAGATTTCCATTTCTTAAAAGTATCAAAAACATTAGATTTTTGGTGAATGCAATAAACCAAAGTTTTTCTAGTTGCATCATCAATAAAAGTAACATAATAATGATAGCCACCAAGAGATGATACCTGAGCTAGTCCCCATACATTTGTATGCACAAGCTCTATCCTTTCACTCTTCTTTTCTTTTCTAACTTTAAGAAATATGACTCTCTTATGTTTTTCATAAACACATTGCTCACAGAAATCCAAATCAATTTGTTTAATATTAGACCACCAGACCAATGAACCTTGTGATCATGAACTTAATCAAGTGTCAAGCTAATGAAAAATCACCAAGAGGTGATGGTCGCGATGATATGGTTTGCCAATCTTGTTTTATGGATCGATCATGACCGTCCACACCAATAAAAACACAAATACATGGGAATTTTAACAGGACTTGGTTCACATTTGGAACCACTATGTGTGCAACCTACTCTCCTACAACCACAAAATCTTGTCACTCTTTCAAGAAAATTTATACACATATTTTAACAAATCAAATACACAAGAAAACACCACACGATTTGATCTTTCATTATATCATTGAAGGAAATAAATTACACAAGAAGGCTCATTACTTCATTATCTCTCAGACCTCTACAATCCACCCTTTCACACTCAATATCACACACTCTCTCCCCTTTCTAACCTATAACTCTTAAAAAACATTAAATATATCTCGAGCCCTCAAACAACTCACATCCTAAAAAAAATACCGAGTTATCTAAACAAAACCCAAATATGGAAATTATTCCTAAAATCTAATAACAACTCAACACCTAGAAAACACACCCAACCAAAATTTCTTCTAGAGACAATTTAAATTATTACAAACTTAAATAAGAAATTAGGGAACCAACTCTCTTGGAAAATGGGGTTTTGATATGTGAGGTCAATTCTAGAACTTGTTTTCAGATGCTCCTGAATTAGATGTATTCTAGATCATTAAGATATAACTCAATTTGTTTTAGCAAGGGTGGAAAATAGGGTCAAATAAAATACACATTGAATACTAGTTCTAAACCTAGATATGGAAAAATTTTAAGCTTAAAGGCATTCTCCCCAATTTTCTCAAGCATTGTATAAGGATTGTATTGTAAATGCTTTAGCTGTTGGATTACTGAGATGGGGGGTGAATCAGTTATAGCGTATTTATAATCCTTTTTCTTCAAATAATCCAAGTGTTATATCAATGTATAATTATTATCCAATAATGGGCAATAAGAAATGAACAATCACACACATACACAGTACACCAGTGTTTTACATGGAAACCCAAATCGGGAGAAACCCACATAATTCTTTTTATTATATGTCTTGAAGAATTAGATTCATTGGAAGCACCAAATTCCTTTGTTTTCCAGTTGCAACTGGAAGGAGGCTCCAATCCCCTAGTTTCTCAAGCTACAACCTGAAAGAAGCTCCAACTCCCCAATTATCTGGCTACAACCAGAAGGAGACTACAACCTCCTATGTTCTATGGCTACAACCGGAAGGTGGCTACAACCACATGTCCTTGCCCCGTCCAACCGCCCTAAAGTAGAAGTAGAATGATGGAACCACTGTCACACTATAACTATGAGATATACCGTTGTAAACCTGTACCAATAAATCTAAACCATGCATCAACCATGCATCAACCTGTACCTCAACTTGTAATCAACCTGTACCATAAACAAGTGCATCAACCATACACCAACTTGTACCAAACAACCTGTAATCAAACTGTACCATAACAAAGTGCATCCAACCATGTACCAAGTATGCACCAATCATTTTTCAACTACTCATCAACTATGACTCATCAATATGTACCAACATCATCAACTATACACCTCATGTATGTGCCAACTCATCAAATACTTGTCTCAACCATGTACTCAATATGTACCTAAACCAAAAGCCCTCATCAATTTCATCATCCAAATCTGATTTGTAACTCTGTAATAGACCTGGTGTATATGATCACATACCTGCAAACCTTCCTTAACTTTAACAACAAGAGACTATCATTTTCATCAAACTTTTCTTTAGTCTCACAAGACTAGTTTTGGATTAGTCAACAACCCTAACTTGAAATAATCATAAGTTTGTACCTGTAATGAATAAAGATATGAAACTGATATACAATGTTCTTCAGTGTCTTTTATGCAATTCTTCCAAGTTTCACTACTTGGAACCTCTCAAAAAAGGAGTTATAACAAAAATGGCACACCTTGCTGAATTATGGATTATTCTAGAGAGCGACCTTGTAGAGCGTGCCCCGCACAGAATATTTGTTTAATTGATATGAAAATGTTGCAAAGAGTACTAAAGACTGTAATATAACCAACACATTTTGTTTTACTAAATTTGGATCTGTTATGAATAAGTTATGACGTTTTTACCCTAAACACTTGTTTTTGACTAGTTTCAGGACTAGCCACAAACCCTATTTTCCACAGAGTGTAAATACAAAAACACAATGACCCACAAGATGAATTTTTTACCAAAGATACTTGGATATGTTTCCTCAATGTCAGAAATTTCACAGTCTGAATCATTCTAGAATTTTTTTTTTTGCGAAAATGGTGAGATGACCTGAAAAAACATACCTTAGAAAGCATCATCAAAAGAATTTATCCTTCCTTGAATTCTGACCTTCTTTTCTTCACTTTCCTCATTATTTCTGCTTAGATATCCTTTGTTTACCTCAGAAACCTAGAGGTATTCAATAATCTCAAGTGTGTATTAAATGAGAGAGCCTTGCCTCTTATTTATACTCTCCAAGTAGCTTCCTTAAAAACATTTTCTAGGTCACTTTACCCACTTTCTTTATTTTAGGGTTAACCCACTTCTAATTTCTCCATTAAATTTATTATTTAAATAATTTATTTTGAATTCACTTTGAATTATAGTACATGCATCACTTCACTTTATTATTTACCTTCTAAAATCTCTTAAACCATTTTGACTACTTTGACCTTTTGGGGCTTCTA
>JZKD02S1663814.1:0-16512 GCA_000966675.3 Picea glauca
TATAGACTAACTCATGATTAGATCATGAGCGCCATCATCACTATTAGTGTCATCAACTGCATCATCTCTCGAAACCATACTCCATTTGAGTAATCAGACATGATGTTGGATAAGTCACTCGCTCCACAGAGTGACATAAGAGACATTCTTCTAGCTTGGACATATGTCCTAGAAGAATAAATGTCCTAGACCATTTTCCTTATAGGGAATCTTTGTCCATTGATCATCCATCTAGCTGATAATCATTTCCAACACTACTGATAGTTTTCAAGGCAATCGGAACAATGTCATTCAATAGAACACAATTGTATCTATCCATATTAGTACACAACTACAATCCAGTGTTACACTTCCACACCAAGTAGCATACATATACTTGATCAGTGACATATAATCACAATTAGTGGAACACATCCACCACAGTAGTATCCATCTATTGTCCGGAGACATACAGACTCCATAACAATCATATCATTTTATATCAACCTGCACAAAAAACATTGTTATGATATAAAATGAATCATTTGGGCCATTCTTCCACTCACATTTGTGAGATCTAGAAGATCGTCTGCCCTCAGAAGGTAACACATCAATGATGAGCTATTTGGACTATTCTTCTCAAGCAAGGAAGAATAATTGTCCTGATTTCTGAGCCTGGACCATTCACCTACCTGGGCCATTCCTCCAACACTAAACAAAGTGAAACCTTGAGAGAATGAGTCTTCCCTAGGGAATGCCTGTCCCTGATTGTTGAACCTGGACCATTCACTTATTTGGGCCATTCCTCCGGCACTAAACAAAGTGAAACTTGGAGAGAATCAATCTGCCCTAGGGAATGACTGTCCGGACCATTTCCTAAGGAAATGACTGTCCTACACCAACCTCCAAAATGGACCATTCTTCGAAACTGCTCACAACTGTGAGCTTCGAAAGAATGATTGTTCGACGAGGCGGACCAGTCTTCTTGACCACTACTGAGAGTGACCTTCAAGAAGAGAGACTGTCTTAGACTATTCCCCCACACTGGCCACAAGGGGAATCGTTTTCTATGGTACATCAACAATCCATCGAACCATTTTCATTACAAAAATGATCGTTCGATCTGGACCTTTTTCTGAACTAGAAAATGTCTGTCCGTTAGAAATCTCAAACCACTTTCCGAACTCGAAAGTAACTGCTCATTCTGGACCATTTTTCGAACTTGAAAAATGATTGTCCATAAATCAATAACACATCAGTGCTCCCTCCCAACCTAGGAGTCGTATCTTCCTTTTTCAATAAGGAATTCGTCTCCACGAGCTCCAGCTTGAGTGCACAAACTCTTTCATCTTGGACATAGGCTTTACCAAAATGTCTACTTATCTGCTCATCTATGGAGATACATATTGGAGAACCACTTTCTCTTTTCCGGACTTCATCACGGAGAGTGTAATGCTTGATCCCAATGTACTTCAGTCTTTCTGGAACACTGGTATTCTCTGAAGGCTTCATATAGCTCTGATCAATATAATATATCATTGTTGGATTCATCTTTTGTTTCCTGCTAGCTCATAACATCATGGCAAGGGTCAAACTGGAACATATCCAAGTGGTACTTCTTCTGCCATCATGAGGGTTTTTCATGGATTAGCAATCCATCATCTTGAGCTTCTGAGTAAACATTATGATACAATATCTCTGTAATAGAAAGTTTTTCACCACGCTTCTACTGTGCATTGGAGGTTCTCCACCAAGTTTTCTTCTTCCATTTGCATAGAAAGGTCTCTTCCTGGTATACCTCAAAGCCTTGAGGCTGTTCTACATACATTCTTTGTTCAATTATTCTGGAGAACAATCTTTACATTCATCTGATACAAACTCCAACCCATTGATATTGCGGACGATATAATGGCTCATGTAGAGGTATGTCTAGTTTACTGGAACAAGCAATCATCATAGTCTTCTCCCTCCATCTGGGAGAACCTATAGTTCTGGATCTCCCAATGCTTTCATTCATAAGTCTTCCATACATTTTTCTTCATTAGTTCCTCTGCTTGATTGCTTTTAGTGAGTTCATATCAAGCTGGTGGTCTTGTGACTCTCGATATAATGACTGGTTGTTCTGGATTTTCTTTCTCTCTTGGAATCTTCATGTTCTTCTTTATGTTTCTCTTTAGCTCTTGGGTCCATGGAGTTTTCCCTGCCCTAAAGATTTTGACTACTTCCTTTCATCATAGGATCATGGATGTGGATGGACAACCAAGGATACTTTAAGGATTCTTTTCGAAGAAGACTTCTTCTGAAGTCAAACTAAGCATGTGTTTTTTTTCATGGCTGCTACCATTGATGGGAACATGGATAGATACTTCAAAATCTTCAATGGATCATATTGTTTCAAATTAGCTCCCTCTTAATCATTGCTTCATGCATGAATGCATGCTCTTCTTTTGGAAATATATAATCGGCTCCCTCCATCTAACAGAGTCCATGCTTCTGTCTGCATCCTTATTTCCTTCTGCAAAGTGTCACAAGTTCTTTTCCAATTTCCTATTGATTGTTGAATTCTTTATGTCTTTACTTCTTCTAGGTTTCTTCAAGATTGATTCTGATTTCGGATTATCTTGCAGTTGTTACTTATGTAATAACTTCCACGTGAATTGTTACAAGGGGTTGTTGATGTACTTTATCCTCTCATGTGTATTGCCTAACTTGTAGTCATTGTGATAGCAATCCTTATCTTGTTGTTCTTCCATAGGTATAGTTTCTCTTTGAGCATATTATCTTTTAAGAAATAGATATGCAAGATATGTACAGAAAACATGATATGTACAAGAACTATGAAGAGTATTGTTACGTTGTCTTAGAAGAAGAAGTTTGTTTTGTCATGCTTGGACTTTTTTGAGGGTTCCCTTTCTTCGGCAACTGATGCTTCATGTGTTTCCTTTATTTTCTTTAACTCAAAACAATGATTCTTGTAGTGACCATATTTTCGACAGTTGAAGTATTGTATTTCTGACATATCTTTCTTTTGATTTGGCTTCTTCCTTGAGCCAAACTTCCTTTTGTTCCTGAAATTCTTGAATCTTGTTGTGAAGGCTTGATCATCGTATTTCTTTTGAGGTTTCTCTTTTGCACTAATCCTTGATTCTTCTTGTGCACAGCAAGTCCAAAGTTCTTCAAATGTAGGATACTCCTTCCTTTTGTTCATGCTTGCGGCAAATGCATCCCATGTCTTGGGAATACCATTGAGTACTATATTTATCAGTTCCTTCTCTGAAATGATCTCTTCAATGGCTTGTAGTTGATCTCTCAACTGAGATATTCTCACAAAGTATGATGTTATGTTGTCATCATCATTCATCTTCATGTCACGAAGCTCATTCTTCATATTCATTACTTGTCCAATGTTTTTTACTGAGAAGAGGTTTGTTAGGGTATCGTACATCTTCTTAGAAGAATCAAGATGGGAGATGTAGGGTATCAAGTGGTCTTTTATAGAATCCACTATGATACTCATGGAATTGATGTCATTTCCTTTGAACTTCTCCATAATTGCGACGTTATGTGGTTCCTTCTCTTTTCCTTCTTCAAATTCTGGTTCCACAATCTTTCCTTTCATGATATCCAACACTTTGTTCTTGGAAAGGATGAGATCAATCCTTGTATTCCATGCTCTTAAGTTAGAATCCCCTTCTAACTTGTTTTCTGACTTCATAGAGTAAGTCATGTCTTCTTTGACTTGGTCAACCCTATATTTGACCAAAAACTCAAACTTGACGTCTTAGCTTGCTAAGAGTACTAGGGGATGCGCTAGGCTAGGGCGTACTAGTCTATCTAGAAATTAGGTCAATCCCTTCACTTAAGGTGCCTTAACAAGAGGGTTAAGGTTTCTGCAATTGCACCTGCTAATAACCCTAGCGTCAGTGCTTTAGTAACTACTCCTGCTAGAAACCCTAGCGACAGTTCTTCAACGAGCTTAGTATCCTTATGGCTATGCTCCCTTCTAGTGGTTAGACTGAATGAAGGAGGTGTGGGCCCATAACCTGTTAGAAATTAATGGATGTGCTCATTTAACCATAGACAATATAGCAATATTGTCACCCAACCATAGGCTGAAGCCACCCCCGAGCACCTTAACCTTGACAGAGAATCATTCCGGAAGCAAACCCTAGGCTAGATAGCCAAACAAAGGTGGCACACCTTTCTCTAGGGATAGTGCACCAAGCAAGAGTAACAAGAGCCGATCAGAGAGTCCAAACCATAACCAAGAGAGAGTCCAAGCCAAAACTGAAATCTAGTAGCTGCAGCAGCTGCAACATCATCACTCCTCCAAACTTGTGCACAAACTGACCAACTGCAGTGCGAACAAGTGTTTCTTCTGCAGTTCTGAGAATACTGGTCAGAATGAAGATTGGCCTCATGTATTTATACTATTTCTGGTAGATTGCCTGGGCCGACTTCTCATTCTAGGTACTAATTCTTTAGTATATAACACTTCCTTTAGCGGACTTCTTCTCTTGGAGGCTAATAACTTAATACAAGTCATTATCTTGAGTCGACTTGTTTTCTAGGATTATTAACCAATTAATTAGGGTTTCTTCTTGCTTCTCAGAATATTCTATTCTCGTCAGGTTTACACGTGGAGGTAAATACCTCCCACAGCTACCATAATATCAACACCCTTATCGAGAAGGGTATTCTGCTGACATGACCCAACACAACATCATCAAGAGAAGGAGAGGGAAACATCATCATCAACATATGGAACACTGACTGACACATCTATAAATCATCAGAAGTTTTTCTCATCATCGTTCACAACATGGATATGGAGTAACATCATCATCATCAACAACAACATGAAGCTGAAACATCAACATCAATAGCATAAATCTAGAACAACAACATCACCAACAACACGAAGATGATACAACATCACAACAACACGAGGTTGGTACAACATCATCAACAACACGAAGCTGGAACAAAAACATCATACACAACATGAGGCTGGAACAACAACATCATCAACACGTGGCAACAAAATGATGCGGGTGTATCAACAACAACATTTGTGGTACTATGACAGACCGTTCTTACTGGACCTTCGGGATCTACCCAGGAGTCATAAGATTCCCTAGGATATAAAATCCTAACAAGCTACCATGTGGTACTCTGACAGACCGTCCTTACTGGACCTTCGGGATCTGCCCAGGAATCATAAGATTCTATGGGATATAAAATCCTAACGAAGCTACCACTACTGAACACAACTGGCATATACATGCACAAATACTCTGACAGACCATCCTTACTGGACCTTCGGGGTCTATCCAGGGATGATCAATCCCCTAGGATATAAAATCCTAATAGAGCTACCCGTTGTTGGTTAGGATACCATAGTATCATAAACATCACTCCCCCTTTCGAGGGAGGTCCTTTCGGACAACACCAAGCTTGTCTCAAAAGTACTCAAACTTCACACGAGATAGAGGCTTGGTCAACACATCTGCAACCTGCTTATTTGTGCCAACATATTGGATATTTACAGCTCCCCTCTGCACCATATCACGAATGTAGTGATACCGGATCTCTATGTGCTTCGACTTATCATGGAACATTGGGTTCTCTGTTATATTTATCCAACTCTGGTTATCACATAGAATCACAGTGGCTTCCATCTCTAGATCGAACATACCTGTCAACAACTTCCGAAGACATATGGCTTCACAACTGGTGGAACATGCTGCAATGTATTCCGCTTCTGTCCTGCTAAGAGAAATACTGGATTGACTCTTTCTTTTCCATGAAGTCATGGCTGACCCTAAACTGAAACAACATCTTGAAGTGCTCTTCCTATCTGAAGCACTTCCAGCCCAATCTGAATCAGTATAACCATACAGTTTGAAGTCATGATTTGCGGTATGACAGAGACCATAATGCAACGTACCCTTAAGTATCTCATCACATGCTTTGCAGCTACAAGGTGAACACGTCTGGGTTCCACCAGATACTGACTCAAGGTGTTCACAACAAAGAATATATCTGGCTTGGTATTCGTCAGATATATCAAAGATCCAATAATCTGTTTGTATAGAGTAGAATCAACCAGCTCTGACAAGGTATCAACCATAAGCTTCAAATTTGTTTCCATGGGTGTATTCATGGATTTACATTCCAACATGTTAAATATCTTCAGTATTTCAACTGCATACTTCCCTTGGTTAAGGCAAATCTTCTCTTGGCTTTGCCAAACTTCAAGGCCTAAGAAATAATGTGTTGGGCCTAGGTCTTTCATCTCAAACTCTACAGTGAGCTTCTTCTTGCAATCTGTGATGAAATTTTCTTCTCCTGTTAAGAATAAGTCATCCACATATAGTAGCACTATAACTGACTCATCATTCATAACCTTTAAGTAAAGGTTATGATCAACTTTACTTTTGGTAAATCCCAAGCTCATCAGAAAACTTTCAATTATGCTATACCAAGCTCTAGGAGCTTGCTTCAACCTGTACAGAGCTTTCTTCAACCTGCAGACACGAGTTTTCATGTCCCGTACTTCGAATTGAATTTTCAAATCATGTTGTATCAACCTGGTACACTTGCTCAACTACAACTCAATCTGTATAATCATGTGTTGATTCTATGTTCTTTCTGCAAAGCACTATCTGTCTCACTTCCTGAGAGTATGTTCTCTACTCTCTCTGCAATTGTTCCCTTGGAATCGAGACTTTGCACCTCCAACTGTTATTTTTGAAGCTAAGAATGACTACTCTATTCTCACTGTAGTTGTTGAACTCTGAGAGCAGCTCCTCTATTCTATCATGGAAACAATTTCATCTAAGAGTGGCTCAATAATTGATACGAAAGGTAGTTTTTCCTCTTTCATGGAGGTAACTCAATCTCAAATACAAGGATTGCTCCCCCTGAATTTCATATTGTATTGAAATCATGGTTGTTCTGGTTTTCTTCACGAATACTGGAACTATTTCTTCGATTACTGGAGCAAGTGTCTCGTCATAGTATTTTCCCTCTTGCTGGGAGAATCCTCTGGACACAAATCAGGATTTTTACATCTATATAATATTATTTGCAACATGCTTGATCTGTTAGATCAATCTTGGAAGTCACCACTGACTTCCCTTCTAGTCTTAAGGAAAAATCCATATCCCAGTCCTTTTGACTGACTTCCTCCTCTGTAATTGAAACAAGGGAATCTTCTAAGGAGATTTCATGTCTCCTAGAGGTCTTTGAAGCTACGATATAGTCTTCTCAACTCATGACATTTGTCTATCAGTCCTGAAAGATGTCTCTTTTTCCCATCTGATCCTTTATGAGATCAGGCTCACTCTGAGTCTTGATTTCTTCTAAGTCTATAAAGACTTCATAGTTTCTTGGTGTTGAATACCAAGTCTTAATATGAAAATTTGAGTCAGACTTCAGACGAATTTTGCTTTCTGTCAAGGTGACTTCATTATCCATTGACCAATTTTATTGTGAGTTCTATTCTAATGTTCGGTCATCTTTGGAGCCTTCTGCTCCTTACAATCAATCTCCATATGAGATACTTTGTATCTCAAAAGTAGTTTCTTCTTCATCTTATTTGGTACATGGATGTATACGATCATGTATACAACTTGGATGGTATGCTCCATGTCTCATCTAATACGTTGCCTCCTGCAACCGCCACTATAGCTCCCTCTACGTTATCACCTATGACCTTCCCGGAACAAGGAAAACAAGGGAGAAACAACAGACAAGAATAATACTCTTTATAATAATAATAAAACAATAGCAAGAACAATCGTCACAATAGCTCCTTTAGAGCTATCACTTGTGATCAATCATTCCTCCATGGTAACCTGGAACCAAAACAAGAAGTTTCTCCTAGAGGAGATGTTAGTTATATTTGGTAAGTGATTACAATAAACATTTATCTCAATAATGCTCACATGCTACCAAGTATAATTTTTTTTTAAGATTGCTATCGCAATTATAGTGTTTAGAAGATATCAAACTCGATATGTGTAAATTTGAATCTTATCAATTTAATCAATCAAACCTGGAACTTGGAGTCTTGTCCTCAAGAATGAGTGTTTTTTTTCTTCCAAGTCTCCTTCACTCAAGATGACAAGTGCTTTCTTCAACCTGTCCTATGTACTAAGACAATATGTTATCTTGACAGAAATCTGAGTTAGGGAATAAACTCTATAATCTCAACTTTAATCAATCTGATACCTTGACTTTCATTTTGACCAATGGTTAGTATGTTGGTCATAACTTCAACATACAACCTAGATGTTCATAAAATCAAAATAATGTCATAACAAATAGATGCATATCAAGATAATCAAACCTGGGGTGCATTATTCCTCTGAATGTGTTGGATCTGAGATCCTTCTGGATCTAATACCCTTCAAAACTAATAATACAGTTTAAACATATGTAAGTACATACCTCTGACAGTATCGGAAGGTAGTGGCACCATTCAGAAGCAACGATAATAAATAACAAATCTTTAAAAACTTCAAAGGTGCTACAACTTGTAATTTAAAGGTAGTTGGAGATTTGCTAGGGTAAGGCGCACTAGGATAATAAAAATCAGTCCCAACACTTCACAAAAACTTTCACTGCAACTGGCACTACAACTGGTGCAAAGAAACTGATGTGAATGAACTGGTACTGCAACTGCAACTTTGGGTTTTATGAGGAAACCCTAATTTCTCAAACTTCAAATTTTGGAATTCTGATCCAGGGACTAGATGCACTGGGCTGAGGAGAATTTGTTGGAGCTGACTATTTTAGAAAATTCTAAGTTTTACCCCTTGAACTTGACCCGCACATTTCTGGGCTGGTACTTCTGGTATTGGTTATGGTTTCCTGGTACCACTCAAAACTAGGGTTTGACTTTCCAGAGAATCTGACCACTGAAAAAGTTTGCTCAAGCTGCCAAAAGATGTGCTAGAGAAAGACACACTTCTTAAGATAGTTTTTGGTAAAAAAATCCTCTTTAGTAAAAAACCCTAATTTTCTTGTACGTCAACAATGAAATTTTTTATACCTAGTGAAGGATGCTCTATTCAGTGAAGCTCTGAAACCATGTTAAATTTTTACTGTTGTTATTAGATTATTTCCAAATTACATGAGCATTCAATGCATTTCCAAAACAACAACATAAAGAGGGTCACTAAAAGAAACAGAATCACAAGGTACACCACATTTTATCCTGGGAAACCCTCATGGGGGAGAAAACCCAACAAAAATTCCTCAATAATAGATTTCTAATACAATGTCAAGACTAAGACCAAAACACCAAGAATAAACTAAGACTGAGCATGCACCTCTCTTCTTCTTCCTCCTGCAACTGCAACTTCCTTCAAGATATGCACACTAGATGAGTGAGTGTGAAAGTGTGTAAGTGAGGCACCATCCTCACATATAAATATTAGTTGAGGAGACACTAGGGTTATGTCTCTTCACATGGTAGGGCCAACTTCTTCTTGAAATGGTTAAAGCCACTTTATAAACACTAGGGGCTAGCTTTACAAATACCACCATATAAATATGGTTTGACCAATCCATAAAAGGGAATTTGATCTTATACAAGACCCGACATGATCAATCCTCAAAAGGGGATTTGATCTATAAGATAATAACTCAAATATAATTAGAATATTCTTCGAAGTTACAATAATTCAACAAGGAACTTGTGAAAAACACGCAAAACGTAGAGCAGTGGAACTCCACAGTTGAGACAATCGACCATCGGGATGTTGGGAACTTGTGAAAAGCACGCAGAACGTAGAGCAATGAAACTCCACAATCAGGTGAATCGACCATCGAGATGTCGGGAACTTATGAAAAGTTATTAAGTTTAAACATTACCTCTGACTTTGACTTAGACTTACAATGCCTCCGACTTTGACTTAAACAAAATTCGACTTACAGTCCCTCTGACTTCAACTTCGACTTGAATTTCCTTCGACTTCGACTTGGATAAACTTTGACTTGCAGTGCCTCCGACTCCAGTCCCGATAATCTTCGACTTGCATTTTCCTTCAACTTCGATTTGGATAAACTTCGACTTACGGTGCCTCCGACTCTAACCTCGATAAACTTCGACTAGCATTTCCTTCGACTTCGACTTACAGTACCTCCGACTCCAGCCCCGATAAACTTCGACTTGCATTGCCTTTGACCTCGACTTGGAAGAACTTCGACTTGCATTTTGACCAACTCATTTTTCCATTTCAACTTTCAAGTAGTCGACTCTACATTACTTTTTGACTCGACTTTGTGGCTTGAGTGGTCGAGAATTTCCCGACGTATAAACAACCAGAGTATAGGTTTTTGTGCCATATTTGTCTAAACCATAAGTCACATCAGTCTGGTCATATGGAAATCGTCTATTTCAGGTACAAGAAAAGTGCACTGGGAAACTGAGTTCAAAATCTAATATGAGATTACAGTGAACATGAGATTAAAATAAGAAGAGTCGAATCATGTCTAATCAATTGATAAAGGATAAAAGACATGATCAAGATAACTATGAAGTCAAGACAAATGAAGTTAAAGATGTAATTAAAGAGCCTTTTCGTAAAGAGATAAACAAAGAAAAAAATGTGTTCCTAATTAAAAATGATAACATTATTGTTATTTTTATTAAAATGAAAAGGTGCAATGGTTCATTATTAAGAGACACAATGGTTCAATTTCATACCTTTTGGAATAATATATAAACAGAAAGGTATGGTGAAAGAAATATGTCTTTTTGGTCTACATCTGAAAATCAAAAGCATGTGCAGAGTCCAAGGAAGAAAGATGAAGATACTAATGAAGTGAGGGTGGAAGGGAGGAGCTCAAGAGGATTGTAGTCCTCTACAGGTTGAAGATTGAACAACAAGGAGTTGCAGCTTCCTTTCAAGTTGGTGCTTGAAGAAAACAGGGGGTCGGTGCCTTCTTTCAAGTTGGTGCTTGAAGAATACAGGGGGTTGGAGCCTCCTTTCAAGTTGGTGCTTGAAGATGTAGGGAGTTGTAGCTTCCTTGAGTAGGTGCTCAGAAAAGAAGGGGATTTGTGTCTCCAAGAGTTGGTGCTCTAAAGAGGATTGGTGTCCTTCACAATCACAGATTACTCCTTATAAACTTTGTAATTCTTGTTAATTCTATTTATATAATTGATTTTAAATACAAGTCCATTGTTGATCTATTGTGGTGATTAATAAAATAACAAAGTAATTATTAATTGTTTAAAAAGGTAATATTGATTCACAACCCCCCCCCCCCCTCAGTATTTCCAACCCTCTTTACTCCCACTCATTACTACACAAAGTGAATCTAGTAACCCACAGGGAAACCCCCTTTGGCTAGGAACCTTTTCCTTAGTCTAAAGTGTGGAGAGAGTTGGTGATGTGACAATGGCCAAACTCCTAGGTTCCACAAGGTTAGTGCCCTATTTTTGGACTTTAATCTAAAGGTGCTAGTTTGTGTGGTAACACTAAGCAAGATTAATTAGAAGTCTGACTAAAGGTGAGGTCTTAAGTATCCCTTATTGGACACAACATTTTTGGGGCTGTTTTAGCTCTCAAAGAGGGACATGGAGTTATAATTGACAAGGGCCATACTTTATGATTGGTACATGCCCTTATTTAAGATATTGGATAGTTAGGTTTGTCACACAAATGGAATTTCTTTATTCAATGTGTTAAATTGCTCGCCCTAAGTTGCAATATGTTGTTTGAAAGCAAAGATATTGGAAGGAATAGGAAATGGTCTAGGAGTGTTTGTCAAATTTGTAAACAAATCCCAGACAAATGTTAAGAACATATGTCAAAGTTTATATAGGACAAGTCAACGTGCTTTATAAGGATTACCTGCATCCACACCATAATAGGGAGTGTGTTGAGCATGTGTATATATAGGACAAGTCAACGTGCTTTAAAAGGATTACCTGCATCCACACCATAATAGGGAGTGTGTTGAGCATGTGTACTCTAATGATTAGTGGCTTAGGTGCAATCCTTGGGTGATTTTGATAGTATAAGCACCCTTTGCATTGACATCTTAGCAAAAAAATGGCAATATTGCAAGTCAATGAAACTTACTGCTAAATTCTAATGCAAGATATTAAAGCAAAAAAGATCAAAAGTAAACAATCCAGAGCTGCAAGGGACTGTCAACCCTTCTAATGAAGGTACCTTACCTTCTAGCTAGCTCAATACCAGGCCCTGCCCTTTGAGGTCATCCCTTTCCTTTGTCGAAGGTAGGTTATCTCTCACGTGTAAGGCTAAATAGTTAAATCATACACCACATATCCAACTATTAAATAACTAGGAATGAAAAATAAAACCTGATTCTTGAGAAATAATGAATACATGGAATACTTTTCTTGTTATTTTCATCAATAATCTCCACGAGAACACAATCCATCCTTGAAATCATAGAAATGATGGGCATCCCTTCGAACAGATTTTTGGTGCAACTATCTCGTTGCAAAATGGCAATTGTTCTTGATGGTCTGAATAGCTCTCCAAAGGCAATTGTTCTTGATGGTCTGACTAGCTCCCCGAAGGCACATGCTGATAAGCCCAAAGCCTATTGCCAACTTCTAACTATCGTGGCACCTCTGTCTGCTGCTACTCAATATGATTCAGCACAAATAGTTTTTGTGCAGTGTCCTAAGCCTTCATATTATGTCCAAATAATTCACCGACTGTGGATGATATTTTTGTGTTATGGGTTTGATCTATCTTCCACGCTGAAAGCATAAACTACTTTATTAACCTCAATCCAACTGCATCCAGGCTTCTTTTTAATATTCCTGTCTTTCATCATTCCCCTCACTTTTCCAATGTCATGCCACCTGCCAGCTGTAGCATACATATTTGACAGTAATACATAAAGTGTGGGATCTGTAGAGTTCAACTCAAAAAGGTACCCTGCCACATGCTGTCCTAGTTCAACATTGTTATGGATTTTGCAGGCGCTAAGCAAACATCCCCACACACTAGCATCGGGTTTTATTGGCATTTTGTTGATAAAGTTTTGTGCCTCATCCAGTCGGCCAGCACGGCCAAGAAGGTCAACCATGCAACCATAGTGTTCCATTGCAGGTGTGATATGATAATGTTTCTTCATACAATCAAAGCATTGCTTGCCGTCATCTACTAGGCCTGCATGGCAGCATGCAGACAAAACACCTAGAAAGGTGACATCGTCTGGGCTTGTGCCGGAGTGTTGCATTCGTTCAAAGAGTTTAAGGGCCTCCTTGCCATGACCATGCATGGCATACCCTATAATAATTGTAGTCCAGGAGACCACATCATGTTGATGCATTTGTTCAAACGTGATTCGAGCATTGTCTATGTTTCCACATTTTGCATACATGTCTACTAGGGCATTTCCCACAAATATGTCAGACTGATATCCACTTTTGATGACTAATTCATGGATCTCCTTTCCCTGTTCCAGAGCAGCTAGGTTGGCGCATGCCGAGAGTACGCTGGAAAAGGTTTTTGGGTTTGGCTTCACACCTGCTTGTTTCATTTGTTGATAAAGCTTAAGAGCCTCCTCGCCATGTCCATTCTGTGTACATCCCGCAATTATCATATTCCAGGAAATAACGTTTTGGTTTGGCATTTTGTGAAAGAGTTTCAGAGCCTTGTCAACATGCCCATTCTGTACAAACCCTGCAGTAATCGCTGTCCAGGAAACCGCATTTCGTTTAGGCATGTTTTGGAACAGCTTCAGGGCTTCATCAATAAGCCCATTCTTTGCATATCCTGCAATCATTGTTGTCCAGGAGACCATATTCTGTTGAGGCATTTTCTGAAAGAGCTTCAAGGCCTCATTGGGATGCCCATTCTGCATGTAACCTGATATCATTGCATTCCAGGAAGCCACATTTCGTTCAGGACTTTGCCAAAACATGTTCAAGGCCTCATCAATATGTCCCTTTTGTGAATATCCTGTGATCATTGCATTCCATGAGACTGCATTTGGTTCAGGCATTTGCTGGAAAAGCGTTAGGGCCTCATCAAGATGGCCATTCAGTGAGTATCCCGCAATAAGGGCATTCCACAAGACCACATCACGCTGAGGCATTTTGTCAAATACATATCGTGCATTCAGTATGCTTCCACAGTTTGCATACATGTCTACAAGGGCACTGCCCACAAAAATATCAGATTGAAATCCCCTTCTAATTATTTCTTCATGGATTTCCTTACCCCATTCCAGTGCTGCCAAGTTGCCACATGCTAGGAGAACACTAGCAACTGTGTCGGGATTTGGCATCAAACCCGTCAGTGGCATTTGTCGATAAAGCTTCAAGGCTTCCTCGCCATATCCATTCTGTACACATCCTGCAATCAACGCATTCCAAGAGATAACATTCCTTTCAGGCATTTCATGAAAGAGCTTCAGGGCTTTGTCAACATGCCCATTCTGCGCATGCCCTGCAACCATAGTTGTCCAAGACACAACATTTCGTTCAGGCATGTTCTGAAAGAGTTCCATGGATTGATCCAAGTCCCCATTCTGTGCATATCCTGCAATCATAGCATTCCAAGTTACCACATTTCGTTGAGACATTTTGTCAAACACACAGCGTGCATTCTCAATACTCCCACATTTTGCATACATGTCAAGGAGGGCACTCCCGACAAACAAGTCAAAGTCAAACCCACTTCTGATTATCTCTTGGTGAACCTTCTCAAGAGCTGCTAAGCCTGCACAGGACCGAAGAACACTGGCAAAGGTGAACTGATTAGGCTGAATGCCTGTTTCCTGCATTTGATAAAACAGTCTCATGGTTTCGTCATTATGACCTTGCCTGGAATATGCCGAAATAATGGTGGTCCACGAAATGACATCACGGTAAGGCATTTGATCAAAGACTCTGCGAGCGTCCGCCAGATTCCCATACTTGGAATACACGCTTACAAGCTTATTCCCTGTGGATATATCTTCACATTGGAATGACGTCTGAATCATGTGGGCTTGAACTAGTTTGGCTTCTGGCAAAGCCTTCTGATTATGGCAACCCTGCAATAGATAATCATATGTACAATTCTCTACGCGCTGGTTCAAAACTTGCAAAATGCTTAAACCCTGTTTACAGAGAAGCCCGAAATCCTCATCATGAGAGCTACTGTGGGCACTCCGCAATCTTCTGCGAAGACTAGTAGTGTTTATACGTTTCGGATGGAACATCGGTTCCAGAAACAAGGCCGATCTTCATATTTTCATCTGTTGATTGTTGTGCTGGATGTGCCATTGCCATTGTGGGCGCTGTTCTGCTTTGTACTTTAAGCCCATAAAATTACATGTATGGTTTTGAGGACATCATAGCCCTTCTTCTTTTTTATTTTGTAAACAAGAAATGTGTTAGATTTTGCCATGGTTGGGTTGGGTATTGTGGTGTACAGATCGACATAAAAAATCTACAGCTTGGAGGGCATCAGGGACTTCATCTATCCTTGCCCATTTATGACTACTTCTCATTTCATCGCTCTTGAATTTACGCTCAATACAATTGTAGAAAAAACCGAAAAAAAAAACCTTTATAATATATGTTGCTATGCTATTTTCCTTCATTCAAATTTTATTATCCTATTTTATGTATTATGTTTTTAGTAATTTTCTCATTTCATGTTTCTTTTTACTCATTCTATTTGTATTTGTGATCCAAATTGGATCCTCACCAAAAACATTTTAAAATTTGTATAAAATTGTATTTGTTATTTTTATTCTATTTTGTCTTCTTCTTTTTTTTATAAAATAGAAAGTGGAAACGAACTATGTAATGGTTGGCTTTTCAAAGGTAACACATTAAAATACTGAAGGATGTAGCAAAGAGGGCAATGAGGGGAGATGCAAGGAGAAAGAGAGAATGACAGTAACAAAAGTTACAACTCGAAGAGGACAACCTGCTTGAGGTTGAGTGGATGAAGGAGTTAATGTGTTTGTTCACTCTAAACGAAGGTGTCTTTGAGCCATGGCCTTCTGCAATTTTGGTCTTCAAAGTGAGTAGCAATACACATAGTCTGTGTATAGCTCACCCATTTGTCATTTTCTCCTGAGCATAATAAAAATTCCCGTCAAATGTGAAATATGTCTGTCATTGTTTTGATTTTGTGGCTCTAGTGTGGGTTGTAACATCCTTGGTTTTAATCCCTGCGAATTATAATGTATTGTATAAATGTGAATTAGGATGGTGAGTTGATGCGTTGGGGCAAAGAGCCTGTAATGATTTAATGTGGCCGAGGGACAAAATGCATATTATGAGCATTGAATAATTAATAAAAATTGTAATCGTTGGTTGCAATACGAAGGGGATGAAGAATGATGGAGGGCTATGATTCCACAAAAGAGATGGGGTCTAAGGGGGGAATTATTCATGGTATTAATCCAACCCACATTCCTTAAATTATTATCATTGTGTAGAACCTTCTATTTGTTGTTGAGTGTTCCCAAAGCCAATCATTAAACTCATGTAAGAGGGTGGGTGTGAGGAGCCACATCCCAATGTTATTG
>JZKD02S1663814.1:77473-93048 GCA_000966675.3 Picea glauca
TTGCCCCCTCGAAGAGGCTTATTATCTGAAATTATCTCTTTTTCAAGGCGTTGAGTACTTTTCCTGAGGTTTTTCTATGCTATATTGATGTTTGGTTCTTAACAAACTATGGTCTACGACGATGTCACACTTTTCCACAGGGACAACCTGTGACAGTGTAATAAAACATGTCTTAGGCTGATCTACTTCACTCGGCTTGGCTCATCTTGGCTCAGCTCGGCTCGGTTAACCTGCTCTTCGATCCAGTGACCAGATTATCTTTTCCTTCTCTCTCTTCTCCTTAAACTCTAAGCTCTAATACCACTTCTTAGGCAGCATAAGAAAAAAATAGCATAAAACAGAGCATAAACAAGCAAGATCAAACACGCATTAAACCAAGCACAACAATCCCACAATTAACACAATGATTTATGTGGAAACCCAATGAGGAAAAAAACCACAGGAAATGATTATTGGTATTCTTATTATTCAAGGGAGAATTACAATATCCTTCATAGGCATACAATCATCCTCTCCTCACACACACACACTACTCTCTACACAGCTTGCTCTCACACTCTTCACACATTGTACTCACACCTCTATGGATATGCCCGTATATATAACATCTATCACTCAATTACACAAATCGATCATGAATAGATCACATAGTTACACGAACAATTCATAAATAGATTACATGCATGCGCATTAACATAGTTCCATGCATGTGCCTGTGACTGCATGAGGAAATTCGTTGGCATGTTTCCAACAAAGATATATTAAAAAGACTAATGGCCACACAATTTTATTAGAAATACAATTGATGTCATCAAACACTTTGTATAAATACTCTGATATTTAATTTACAATTTATTTTCGAGAAATAACATTATATCTTTGCATCTTAAAAGATTTGACTCGTGACTTTATTTGTACTATAAAATATTTGAATCTTGATATGTCTAGAACTTTTTTCGTTGCCTTTGAAAGCAACATAGAATTGAATCTTATTATGGATCTATTAGGTCACATACAGGTCAAATTAGGCTTGGAACAACACTATGCTAATCTTGGATCTCTAAGGAACCTGTTACATTCATGTCAACTATATAGTAATTTAACAGTATCTCATTCATTGTAAACTCTAATAAGGTAACTTAATATTATCTCACTCTCTCTAAAATCCAATACAACAACTTAACAGTATCTCACTCTCCCTAAAATATAATATATATCCAAGTATTAACATCAACTATTTCATCTCATGAAACATGATATAACCAACATAGATCCATCTTAAATATGGATCTATCAAGCATTGAGAAGGATCCAATTTTTTAAGGTGTAATTTTTCTTTCTATTAATTCATTCCATGTCAAGTTTTACATGGTGCGTATAATTGTTTTTATGTTTAATTAATCTAACTTAATTTTTATAATTATTATCATTATTTATAATTTAGTTTAATTTTTGGTTTTTTAAATGTATTGTTATTATCTAAAGTTAAGGCTTCATCACACTAACACCTCAACATCTCCTCTATACTGGGTTGTAGAACACCTCACTACTCTTGGTGCAATTAGTCAAATTGAAGATAAATTCTTGCCAAGGAACCAACTTCTCATTAACTCACAACTAATTTGCAGCCTTGGCATTAACTTCAGTGTAGGCATTATTATCTCTAACCATATGGTCCAAGTGCACTTATGAAAAATTTAACAATAACTTTACCACTTGAATAAGTGTGTCAATACTCTCTGGGTGATACTATAGTTGGTTCTGACAGATTCAACTACTAGCTTCAAATCTCCTTGGATGACGAGCCTCCAAATACATTTTTCTCTTCAGCGTTAAATCTCCAGTCAATGCTTAAAATTCACTTCATTATTGGGAGCAAGGTTGAGGCTTTCCAGGAAATACATGGAGAAATGACTTGTCAAATCACAAAGGTTTATCTGTGTTTGTTATACGAGGATTCTCACTAGATGCCTATCAAGGTGAATTCTCCAATATCTTGATGAAATGGAATCCAATTCGGTGCCCATGATTCTGGGTATAGATGGGCCCACATTTTGAGTGGCCCATTAGAGAGAAAAGACTTTCAAACCCAAAAATATTTGATCCAGAGGGTACAACTTTTACTTCTCTTGTTGGTCTTCTGGTTCTAGTCCTCTCATTCTTAGAGATGACCCCATTTCTAGTGATCCAAATGGATCTTCACAAAAAATTTGGGAAGGGAGTGCCACACTAAATATCATATATGATTGCCTCTAGAACTAAAGGGATAAATCATAAATCATAAGCAAATCTATCTCACATAACTTTAATATGTTATTTATTGTCATACAACATAGTTTGAATGAGTAACAAACATGCATTCATGCCCAATAATGAAAAAAATGAATCATGAAAACCCATCTTGGGGGGTGGAAAGACAAGTTTAAGGCCTTGGATGAATAGTCTAATAGTATATCCATCATCCCGCATGTGTTTATCAACTTATATCAATCTCGTGGCATTCTGTAACTCCAGGCAAGGTTGTGTATCAGTTTCAATGGTTGTTCATAATATAAGTAGTTCGTTGTAATTATATGAGAATTCATTGTACATTACTCATTAACATTGTAGGATGGAAACATAACTTAAATTTGGTTTGTATATAAAAAAATTCTAAATTTTAATTTAACAACATTTTTGAATTAAATATCATAAATATATAATGTGAATGCTGTGAGTAGATATAAAATCTTATGAGTTTTCACATTTTTTTTTGGCTCATATTGTTTTGAATGAAATGATAAATTTTGTTCTCTTCATAATTGTAAAATTTGTTTTCTATGTTAATGTTTCTTTCAATTTTTCACTAAGTAGAATTATTTTTATATAACTTTGAATTATGTTTTTCTATAAAATATCAATTTGCAAGCATTTTGATTAATTCATTGTCCTATCCCTATTTGTATATTGTTAATTTGTCTTTGGTTTTCACAAACATATAACATTGTAGATTTTTCTTGGTAAATATTTCATTTGAAGCATGAGGTCCTTAGATTTACGTAATTTTTTAATGGAGTTGGAATACACACACACACACACACACACACAGAGCTCCGTATATGTATACTTCCATATAATTTACTAGTCAAATCGTTGGGCGGAGGGGTTCTCATACACCAATTTGGTGTATGTCTTGGTGATCCAAAAAGGATCCAGAGGAGACTAAGGATAACTCAGAATTTGTAGAAGCAACTCAGGAAGCTCAGAATGGCCTCAATAGATAGAGAAAGGGGAAAAAATCAAAGTCCTCAAAACTCAGTGAAATTGGCATCATCGCGAAGAGGGCGTCACAAGATTTCCAACGACGTAAACAACTCGTCAAACAAAGTTACAGATCAAAAGATATTCGCAGTCAAATTTTTGGTCAACCTAGCCTAGTGAGCAGGGATGAGTCAGCATCCATAATATTGATGTCAACACCGGTATAGATGACATCATCATCTGCACAGTATACATGGCACACGCAAAGGGAAACATGTTGTTGATGATTAAAATTGTAACGATGAATTATGCCCGCAAAGTATTGCTAAAGCGCTATTATTTAACTATGCTAATAATATAATACTAATAGGTGGGACCCCCTTGTAGACTAGAGGTGCTAGGATAGACATATTACACATGTTTTGCTGCTATTTTTTATGCTTCCTACACAGTCCTACATTTTTTACGATGCAGTCTTGGTTTCATTTGGCGTGATGATAGGTGGATAATGCATTATTTTGGAATGATTTTTGCGACACAAAACAATTTTACGATTATAAGGAGAACGTTATTTACAGTTGCTATGTTATAACCTTGTTTCTAATTCTTATGATCAATAACCTAGCCACATATATGAAAAATATAATTTAATGGAAGCATGGTCAAAACAAAGGAAAGGAACTATGTAAAGGGATTACATGCAAGTTTCGAATGAAAAGTTAAGGGATACTAGTGTTAGTCCTAACTATTATGCTATTTGTTTGGTTAATGGACTATGTGAATTTCCTTAGATTTGAATGGAGGCGCATATAGAATTGTTAATATGTATTATTTCTTGGATTTATGGCAAGGGTTAACGTGTAAACGATATTGGGTGGCATACTATGCAATGGATATCATCTCAGATCTCATGATGGTTTGGCATTGAATACGCATTGGTTATACGCTTTGATTATGGGTGAATGTGATGATTATTGGGTTGTCTCGTACTTTGAATTGAATGGGGCCAACTGATGGAAGCGACGTTCATTTACTGCACATCATTCCATACTTTCCCTATCGCTCGTCACCCTAGAAATGCTCCATTGTTGCATTTTCTCCCTGTTGGTTGTGAAGCTCTATGTTTTCAGGGTTTTGGAAGGGAGGCTCGACCAACTCACCATTTAAGCATTTTTCCCACAGGTATGATTCTTTTTCTCTCCATCCATGATGTATTCTCTGTTGTATGAACCAAATGATGGCTCAATGATGCTTGGATTCTGTTTGTTATTCAGAATTTCGATTGTGTATATGTGTGTTATGGTTCTCTGTGATGACTATAAATTGTTGGCAATTATAATCAAAGGAATGGGTATTTTTAATTTGCGTGTCGGTTGTTTTTCTTGGTTAGTGTAGTCTCATGATGGGTCTCTATGGAATAATAAGTAAACAGTGGTGCATTATGGATCTGTGTTGATGATTGAGGGTTTTTGTTCTGTGCATCACTATCGGTTAACTCGTTTTCTCTCAATCGTTGTGGTAACCCTTACCCAGTCATAGAGAAATTTCCAATAGTTGTTTTGCTCCTTTCTTAAAAACCGAGTTGTGGTTGGTGGCCCATTCTTACTGTCTTTTCACTAAATTATCCAAAATATCCAGTCTTTTTCGGCCCCGAAAATTAACATAGGCCTATGTGGGTATTGGATTGATACAGGGTGTATCTTGGCGTTCTGTCGAAAGGATGTGTGTTTCCTCACTGACGTTTTTGTCAAGTTGTTCAGCTCTTAAGGGTTGGAAGGGGATGTTATACCTCTGTGTTTTTTTATAACCTCCATTGTTAAGTTAACCCTCGTCTCTTCTCTGCAAGTTTACACGCACCAGTGTGCACTGAGTTATTTTAATTTGCCTGTCTTTGCTATCCTTGGGTGTTAACTATTGATTATGTTGCCGAGACTTGGAGTGATAAGTAAATACTGTATGGCTCACTGTTATGTCTTGTTCAAAATATATTTTTTCCTATGGTTGATATAAGCCCGGAAGACCCTCAGCTCTCTGTGTTTTTGTTTAAAAGATGAACGAGCTATTGTTGCCTCCCTGCATTTGATTTTGATAGAGCCCAATTTAGAATCCAACTTGTCTTTTCTCTCCTCAGGCACCTTATGGGGTTGTCAAGTATTGGTTATCAGTTAAGTAAATGATTATGGAAGTCTTTAAGGCACATGGGCTCTCGTCGAGTCTTTGTCTCATCCTTGTATGATAAAATTGTTTGAATAAGAATGAAATGATTAGTTCCATACAGTCGAGGGTTGTCTTCCTACTCGTTATGGTTTTGCTTACTATGTTTTATCCAGCGTGGTATTAATTGCATAAGAGAACACCTGTGTATGAATTTCACTGAGCTAGATCAGGGTTCTAGCAAGTTTAAAAATGATGTATGTGTTTCAATCGAGTTTTGTTCACTCATATATGATTGGTTATATTGGAACATCGCACAGACTACCAATGTTTTTAAAAGGAAGTTATATCTACAGAGATAAGGCTCAGGTTTTATGTTTGTGTTGACCGTTGTTTCATTTCAAGTTTTTGTCGATTGATATGATGAAGACTTGTGTGTAATCAGGCATATTTTGAAGTTTGTTCACGTTTTGAAAAGAGACCTGTGTATATTTTAATTGGGCCCGATTGTTGATTGGTAAACAATGGATGTTGATTTTTATCGTGGTGCATTATGGATTATCAAGGATATATGTCAAGCATATTGTTGTGCATGTTTTGATTATTCTTTAAAAAAACAAAAATGATCAACGTTTTGTTAAACATGATTGTTGAATGGAAAGGTTTTTTATAAGTTATGATGGCACAAACTGTTATGAATTAAATAATTTTGGGAAGTTTATTTATTGAAACAACAAGCAGTTTTGTATACAATTGAGAAACAATGAATGTTGGTGCTTTTTGGATTGATTTTAATACAGAGTTATGATTTTTTATTATTTAATTTTTTTTATGAACAATATCCATTAAATCCCCTGTCATTTTCTCACTTTTTCCCTCATTACGAATCCCCTCACAATCCCAGATTCATTTTGCACATCCTATTCTTAAAATTAAATTAAAAAACTTTGTATTACAATGATTAAGAAATAACACGGAGATGGATCATAGTTGATATGATTTTGTTATTGTTTCACAGTCGATTGTTTAATGAATTGTTGAGCAGTAATCATGTTCTTACTCCCTTTCATTTTATCACTTTTCCGCTCAATACAACCCCCTCAGATATCCCAGAACCCTTATTCATCCCCTGCTCATTGACAATTATTAAATGAATTTTAAGGATTGGATTGCATGGGTCTGATGTGATTGCTAAGACAAACTTTGTTTCATATTAAGAGATCTCATGTATGGTTTGTTTAAGAAGCTAGTTTCTAATAAACATTGCATACATGATGAGATTATTCGGCAGAGGAATTCATGGACAAAATAAAAAGGGCAGAGGGAATTGGAGCAGAGGGCCTAGAAGGCCAAGATTCTTGATACATTTTGATGTAGATCCACAAGAGTTAAACCATCTCTTCAAAGCTGGATTTTTTAATTGGATTGGACAAGGGGTAGTCCAACCTAGGCCAGAAAGTCCTCCCTTCCAACCCCAACATGTCCCTAGTATCCATGTCCCCCTCATGTTTCATTGCAACCTAAAGTTCCTAAGAATGATGGATGGCGGGAGATTGTTCAAGCAACAGTCTCCCAACATCGTGGTTGGCCCAATTTGTCTCTACTTGCTCCTTCTCCACTGGTTAAACCAAGTGTCCAAATTTCCCCCGCACACTCACCTTTACAGTCCTCCCACGCAAGCAAAAGACTCAAAACCGAAGCCCACCACATGCATGACAAAGGAAAAGTTGTCTTTGTCCCCTCCTCTCCCTCAAGTGATTCATCCAAATATGTTTCATCCTGCATGCACTTGAGAGATGATTGTTCTCGTGTCATTAGTGAGATCAAGCCTCAAGTCTCCACATAGCCTAAGGATAATTCAGGAAATTCAAAAGGAGACAGCAACAACAAAGGGAAAATTCCCTCCCAAAGTGGAAAATATGGTTTTTGAGTATATTTTATTATTGATTTGTTGAGAATAGTTGACTGTTGAAGTTTTTGGACAACGTACTAATTTTGGATATTTTGGAAATTATATGTTTGGATATGATTTAAAATATCATTAATATTTAATTTTCAAATTATGAGAATGATTATGGGAGCCACAAAGAGGGATGTGTTTGATTGATTGACTAGTTATGTTTATTTTTGTTAAGAAACTAAAGGGAGTCACAAGGGGTCCCACCTACTAGTTATTATTTATTAAAAGACCCTTATTATTATTATTATATTAGTTTTTCCCCTAACAAAAAGTTAGTTGAGTTTTAGTTAGCTTAACTAAAAGAAGTAGTTTAACTACTTCAACTAATTTGGGATGCATAAAAGCAAAATGAGAAGGAAGAACAAAGGGAGAATAGAAATAAAAGAATACTAAGGTTTTCTCTTGAGTTTTATTGAGATAGTTCAGATTTCTTTCATTCTTCAATTCATTAAAAGCCTAATTCTCTTTTATGATAGCAAGGTCCTATTGTAGACATCAAGATTCAAAGTTGAATTACATCATTCAGACACTTGTTTTCAGAGGTGTTGATCCATCTTTGATAGTATGTGTAGACTTGTTTGTTTATGAATTAAATTTCATGACTGATAAAAGATATTGTTCAGAGTCGAGTGGGCAACAATCTGTGGCAAGATGATCCAGATTTAAATTTCATTTTTTTACTTTCTGTCAAAAGTCCTTTTGTATGGTTTTCATTGGGGACATATAAGTTTGACTTTGGTCCAAACTTCCCGAGGGATTTTTGTAAAGAGAACGATTATTTTTATTTTTTGGAATGAAATAAGTGATTGTTATTCTATCTCATCTGTGTTAATATGTGACTTGGTATTTTTGTTTTTGTCTCCACATTTACTTTTTCATCTGTTATATTCATAAAATTATATAAAAATGTTGAATTTTACAACAATCTTCTATTTTAAAAAATCATCCTAGGCCCTTGTAACTAATCCTTGTGGATTAGGAAACAATTTTTGAGGCTATAAACTTAGAATGATATTCCCGTCTATCTTGCATTAGCCAAGCAAGATCTGAAAATGCTTGAGTAAGATTATTTTGTATATTTTCCTCAACAAACGTGTCATGTTGATGTCAACATGACATTAGCATGGTGACGTGGCAGCACCAGAGGCTACCACATGTCACTCATTTTTGGAATTTTTAGGAAAATTCATGGACCAATGAAAAGGTGTCGCGTGGCAGTCTTACAGCCACGTGTCAAAATGTACAACCACCTGTTAGGTGACGTGGCAAGATGACGAAGCAGGATGATGTGAAAGTGACTATGGAAGAAGTGGTGACGTGGGACAATGAAAGGTCACCACGTGGCAGTAGGAAAATGCATAAGCATACCCAGCATCCGGATTTCCAAAAATTGGTGGGGTTGGCTGGTGCCAACCCCCATTCTGCCAAATTTGATAAGATTCNGTTAAACCAAGTGTCCAAATTTCCCCCGCACACTCACCTTTACAGTCCTCCCACGCAAGCAAAAGACTCAAAACCGAAGCCCACCACATGCATGACAAAGGAAAAGTTGTCTTTGCCCCCTCCTCTCCCTCAAGTGATTCATCCAAATATGTTTCATCCTGCATGCACTTGAGAGATGATTGTTCTCGTGTCATCAGTGAGATCAAGCCTCAAGTCTCCACATAGCCTAAGGATAATTCAGGAAATTCAAAAGGAGACAACAACAACAAAGGGAAAATTGCCTCCCAAAGTGGAAAATATGGTTTTTGAGTATATTTTATTATTGATTTGTTGAGAACAATTGACTGTTGAAGTTTTTGGACAACGTACTAATTTTGGATATTTTGGAAATTATATGTTTGGATATGATTTAAAATATCATTGATATTTAATTTTCAAATTATTAGAATGATTATGGGAGCCACAAAGAGGGATGTGTTTGATTGATTGACTAGTTATGTTTATTTTTGTTAAGAAACTAAAGGGAGTCACAAGGGGTCCCACCTACTAGTTATTATTTATTAAAAGACCCTTATTATTATTATTATATTAGTTTTTCCCCTAACAAAAAGTTAGTTGAGTTTTAGTTAGCTTAACTAAAAGAAGTAGTTTAACTACTTCAACTAATTTGGGATGCATAAAAGCAAAATGAGAAGGAAGAACAAAGGGAGAATAGAAATAAAAGAATACTAAGGTTTTCTCTTGAGTTTTATTGAGATAGTTCAGATTTCTTTCATTCTTCAATTCATTAAAAGCCTAATTCTCTTTTATGATAGCAAGGTCCTATTGTAGACATCAAGATTCAAAGTTGAATTACATCATTCAGACACTTGTTTTCAGAGGTGTTGATCCATCTTTGATAGTATGTGTAGACTTGTTTGTTTATGAATTAAATTTCATGACTGATAAAAGATATTGTTCAGAGTCGAGTGGGCAACAATCTGTGGCAAGATGATCCAGATTTAAATTTCATTTTTTTACTTTCTGTCAAAAGTCCTTTTGTATGGTTTTCATTGGGGACATATAAGTTTGACTTTGGTCCAAACTTCCCGAGGGATTTTTGTAAAGAGAACGATTATTTTTATTTTTTGGAATGAAATAAGTGATTGTTATTCTATCTCATCTGTGTTAATATGTGACTTGGTATTTTTGTTTTTGTCTCCACATTTACTTTTTCATCTGTTATATTCATAAAATTATATAAAAATGTTGAATTTTACAACAATCTTCTATTTTAAAAAATCATCCTAGGCCCTTGTAACTAATCCTTGTGGATTAGGAAACAATTTTTGAGGCTATAAACTTAGAATGATATTCCCGTCTATCTTGCATTAGCCAAGCAAGATCTGAAAATGCTTGAGTAAGATTATTTTGTATATTTTCCTCAACAAACGTGTCATGTTGATGTCAACATGACATTAGCATGGTGACGTGGCAGCACCAGAGGCTACCACATGTCACTCATTTTTGGAATTTTTAGGAAAATTCATGGACCAATGAAAAGGTGTCGCGTGGCAGTCTTACAGCCACGTGTCAAAATGTACAACCACCTGTTAGGTGACGTGGCAAGATGACGAAGCAGGATGATGTGAAAGTGACTATGGAAGAAGTGGTGACGTGGGACAATGAAAGGTCACCACGTGGCAGTAGGAAAATGCATAAGCATACCCAGCATCCGGATTTCCAAAAATTGGTGGGGTTGGCTGGTGCCAACCCCCATTCTGCCAAATTTGATAAGATTCCGCCAAATCTGACTGGATATAACCACACCACTAGACTTAAATGTATCTTCCAAAGTCTCGATCAAAGCCATCAACCATATATATATAACGTTGTAAACATATGCCAAAAATGGGAGGTCCGCGGGTTTGACCCCGAGATCTTCCCTATCACCTATGCCTTTGAAATGTCCGCCAACCATTTGGGTTGGGGTGTGACTTGGTAAATTCTGCCCCCTTTATTACTTAAATGTTGATTTTCACCAGCATACGAGGGTCAGACCAGGGAACGACTATACGAACAAGGAACTATTTTTGAGACAGATTCCCACGAATTAATTGCAAGTGCAAGCATGGAAACCGAGGTGAATTTCCTCAGGGGCATGGAAGTGCCAGAATTAGATCAAGGTGTGGAGATAGTCATTTTTGGGTAATTCGAGGCCACAAATTCAATGGTGTTGTTTGTTTTCTGATCTAAGTAAATCTTCTGCAACTTAACTCCATAATGAGGTATACTTATATATTTTTCCAAATTCTTTTGTTGGGCTAATAAAAAGGCCTACACATTTGAGAGTAGGACCTGGAGATGTAGTCCAACAAGGACGAATTCCATTATCAAGTTTTTGTGTTCAGATTTGATGCTTATGTCTCTTCATTATTGGTCTTTTCCTTCTTTATGGTGCACTTTAATTTATGCTCATTTAATACAATTTTTTATAAGTCACATCGATGAAAAGATCCTGGATCATGTTGGTATTAGAGCAGTCATATTTTCCTTGAATTGTTGAGTGTGAATTCTTACTAGGGTTAAGCATAAGCAGGGTGAAGAAACTCTTAAGACTTTCAATACCAAAGTTGGTCATGCATCCCGAAGGAAGAAAATGGCCGAAGATGACAAGTGTGATGAACCGGAGAAAAAATTCCATATGGTCTTTTATCGCATGTCAGAAATGGTCGAGCGAATGTATGGAGACTATGAGAAGAGGATGAAGAAGAAAGGGAAGAAAAAGGAAGCACAAGCAGATGATAATGTTTCAGTGAATCAAGGGGTTGGAGGACACCCTCCTAAGCCTCCATCTTCACCATCAAGTTATATCTCTTCTTCCTCCGAGCATTCTCATCATTCTCATAATTCTAGCCATAAAACTTCTTTCAAGAAACCATTATTAAATCTTGATATAAAATTTGCTTCACATCAGTTGGAGTACAAGGTAAAGATTCCCTTCATGCTAGTTCAAATTCCAATAATGAATCTCATGATGATGAAATAAAGAGGAAATAATTATTTCATATAAGAGTTGTATCTAAACACACTAAGATAGATACATTATTTGATATGGGTTCCCAAGTAAACTTGATATCTGAAGCACTTGCCAAAAAGATGGGTCTTGAAACTAAACCACATCCAAAGCATTATCCTCTTGGTTTGGTATGTGATAAAGAAAAACTTAATGTCAACAAGCAATGTAGGGTCAAATTTTCTATTGCTTAAAAGTTGATTGATGAAGTGGATTCGGATATTGTATCACTTGATATATGTGACATGCTGCTAGGGAATCCTTATCTTTATGATAGAAAAGTAGTATTCTTTCGTCATGAGAAGAAATATCACCTTAATAAAGGGGGAGTAGAATATATTGTTAGGGCCCACAGCGTGAGGGAAAACACAACATTTGTTAGTGCAGAACAAATGAAGAGACTCATAAACACTAATAAGAGATACGTACTCATGGTCATAAGGGAAAAGGATGTTGAAACATATGACACTTTTCAAGGATGTGATCCCTCTCATAAGAAAGAATTAATTGATATTGTTTCTAAACATGATGACATTTTCCAGGAACTAGATGAATTACCTCCTAAGAGGGAAATCCAACATGAAATACATCTTCAGCAGGATTCTCCTCTTCCTAATGTGGGCATGTACATGATGTCAGTTGTATATATGACAAAGACCAAAAAGCAAGTACAAGGCTTATTGGATCAAGGGGTCATTAGGCCAAAATCATCTCCTTATGGTTCTCTGATCATGATGGTGCCAAAGAAGGATGACACATGGTGAATGTGTGTTGATTATCGAGCCTTAAATATGGGTCTTGAAACTAAACCACATCCAAAGCCTTATCCTCTTGGTTGGGTATGTGATAAATCTATTCGACAACACAGGTATTCCAATAGAGGACGAACACCTTCAGTAACCACTCACATAACCAGATCAAAGATCAACACATTGATGTTTTCATGTGGTAAAACCCCTACGGGGAAACATCCACAACCCCAGCCAACGCGGCCACTTGGAGCAGTTTATTAATGCAAAAGAAAAAGTTTACAGAGAGATTTTACAATAGAGTTTCTCACAATCAATCATCGACAAATGACCCTCCATGCTCTCTAAATAGAGATCATGGACCAATCAGGTGTTAAGCCACGAATCAATGGCTATTAATATAGAGGAGAGTATGAACCGTCGGATTCCTAACTACAAATGCATACTAATGCACACTAAATAAACACACTAGAAAACACATTATTACCTAACGACACAATAGACCAAGTAGATCTTAACTAAATCCTAAGTGTCTAAACATCCTAACATCCCCCCTTAAGAACAAATTGGGATATCATTAAAGGATTTACAATAGTGACACAATAGGAGAAGGAAGGGGGAATTAGAGCATATCCCCCCTTAATGACAACTTCCTGAACTCCTAACATAGATCGAAGTTTGGAAAACTTCGCTTATGTAAGAGACTTTTTGAAAATGTCTGCAACTTGATCTTCTGTAGGGAAAAAAATCACTTCAATAACTTGATCATGAATGAGCTTTCTGATGAATTGCATGTGTAGTTCAATGTGTTTTCTATGCTGATGTTGAATTGGGTCTTTAGTGAGCTTGATGGCACTCTGATTGTCACACCAAAGGCTGGTCGGATGTTGGTGCTGGAATCTAAACTCAGAAAGGATCTGTCGAAGCCACAGGGCTTCATGACTTGCATTTACCGTTGCTCAGTACTCTGCTTCTGCTGAAGAAAGTGCATTAGCATGTTGTTTCTTACAGACCCAAATGACAAGCCTTGAACCAAGGCTGAAAACATAACCTACAGTAGACTTTCGATCATCAGGGTCATCGGCCCAATCTGAATCAGTGAAACCAACCAATAAAGGAGTCCCCCATGAATTGTAATGTATCTTGAACTGAAATGTACCACAAACATAGCAAAGTATCCTTTAGTTGCTTTCCAATGGGTTTCATGGGGTGTTTTCATATACCAGTCAACAAGACCAACAACAAAGGAAAGATCGGGAAGGGCATGAATCAAGTATAAGAGGCTACCAACTAACTGACGGTATAGGGTGGCATCAACTTCAAGAGAAGTACAAGTGGCAGTAAGCTTGACTCCAGACTGGAAGGGAGAAGGGGTTGGTTTACAATCGTCCATGTGAAAGCGATGAAGAAGGTCACAAGTATACTTAGAATAGGAAAGAAAAAATCCTTCATTGGTTTGCAAAACTTCGAGGCCAAGGAAATAGTGCAAAAAGACTAAGTCTGTCATTTCAAATTTCTTCTTAAGGCTAGTTTTCACATGGTTTAAATGTTTTGAGTCACTACCAGTAAGGATAAGATCATCAACATAAAGGACAAGGATTATGAGATGGCTTCCTACTTTCTTGGTATAAACATTAGGATCAAAATGGCATCTAGAGAATCTGGTGGAAATAAGAAAGTTGTCCATTTTGGCATACCAAGCTTGGGGATCTTGCTTAATACCATAAAGAGATTTATTAAGATGACAAACAAGGCTAGAGTCATTATGGACATAGGCAGGAGGTTGTTCCATGTAGATTTCTTCTTTCAAATCGCCATGCAAGAAGGTGGATTTAACATCCATCTGATGGGCCTCCCATTTATGTGAGGCAGCAAGGGAAAGAACAAGGCGGATGAAATTCATTTTGGTTATAGGGGAAAAGGTTTCATTATAGTCAATTCCTTCAACTTGGGAGAATCCTTTGGAAACTAATCGAGCCTTGCGTCTTTCAACACTTCCATATGATGCATACTTAGTTTTGTAGACCCATTTACATCTAACAAGTTTTCTTCCTTTTAGAAGAGGTACAAGATCCTAAGTATCATTTTCCATTAAAGAACGATACTCTTCATTCATTGATGTATCCCAATCTGGATGACCTGAAGCTTCTAAAAAAGTCTCTTAATCATGAGTCTCTGAAACTTGATCCAAAAAAGAAGAGGCTTGTTGGAACTGTGAACGTGTTCGACGTTGATCTAAAGGATCACTGACAAGATCACTAGTTGCTTCTTGTGTTGAACGAACCCATCGAGGAAGTGGTGGAACTGGTGCTTGTTCAGGTTCAAAGGACTCATCTAGAGGAAGGTCAGCAGGTAGAGGTGGATTTTCATCCTCACTATCATCATCTAAAAAAGAAACCAGAATAGGAACAAAAGAAGGCACAAACGTCGAAGATGGCTCACAGGACGAAGAAGGCACAACCATCGAATTAGGATCGTAGGCCAAGATATTTTCATCAAATTTGACATATATTCTAAGAATAATTTCATTACAATGTGGTTGAAGAAGTCTATAACCTTTGACATCTTCAAAATAACCAACAAATATACACTTCTCACTTTTAGGCTGCAATGTTTTCCTTTTCTCATTAGGAATGTGAGCCCATGTTATACTGCCAAATACACAAAAGTGACTTACATATGGTTTAATTTTAGTCTAAGATTCTTCTGGTTTTATATTTTTAAGAGCCTTTGTGGGAGTGCAATTGACTACGTAATTTTCACAGTTGATTGCTTCCGCCCAATACTTTAGACTTAATCCCTTAGATTGGATCATACAATTAGCCATTTCTTTTAATGTGTGGTTCTTTCTCTCAGCAGCACCATTTTGTTGTCGTGTATATGGAACAATGTGTTGCATTTGGATTCCCTATGTAGTGCAGTAACTTGTAAAATTATTGTTCACATATTCGCCTCCATTATATGTTCTTAACCT
>JZKD02S1663814.1:116887-128526 GCA_000966675.3 Picea glauca
GTTGTGATATTTTATATAATATGTTAAATATCAAATTAGTGTTGTGATTGTATCTACCATGCCAATTGTATGGAATGTCACTATATCATATAATGAAATATGTAATAGTTATTTTTCATTATGTTTTTCAATCAAATTCTTATTAGTACAATAAGGCACAAATTTGTGGACTATGATATCTCATATTATATGTTAAATATCAAATTAGTGTTGTGATTACATAAGGCATACAAAATGTATGTGGTTCTGTTTCAAAATGTCACTATATCATATAATGAAATATGTAATAGTAAAAATTCATGTGCACGTATATTAAGTATATTTTAGTTAATAATGTTATTATTAGTATTTTTTTATTTTATTAATTGTTTTAAATTCTTAATGTTGTAATTGACTATTGTAAGTGTAAAATGGTTATAGCATTGGAAAATGTAATTATAAGATATCAAGAATTTTAAGATTTTAATAAATATTTTTATAATTTTATAATTTTATTATAAGTTTAAAAATTGATTTTTTTAATTGCATTGATTTCAACCATGATATATGATATAATGCAAAACTATAAAGTGTATGGTTTTTGTGATGATATCAATATGCACCCTACACTAAAAGAATTAATGATATGTATGATAAGATATCATTGAATTTAAAATATATTGAGAATGCATAATGTTTGGCCAATATAAAATGATTTTATGTATTGATTTAAGAAAATTTGCACTACAAAATGGATTAATGTATTGTTTTCAAAATAGAGATAGTGTAAACCATAAAGTGAAATTACTCAACAACAATACATTGCAAAACATTATAATATTACAAAACAATATTATAATACATATTATAATGTAGAAAATGTTCTCTTTTATGGTTCAACTTCGTCTCTTTCTTTTGTTGAGTGGGATTTAATCTTGTTTTGTTAGTATAGATGCATTTCAAAATTGTCTTTCTTTTGTTGAGTGGGATTTAATCTTGTTTTGTTAGTATAGATGCATTTCAAAATGGTTTGATGTACTAATTTAAACATGGAAATAGTGTAAAGCTTAGTGTAAACCATAGGTTGAAGTGACTAAACAACGATAAGTTGTAAAAATGATATTAAAATACAATTTATAATGTTGTAAGAGATGATTTCAAGTTTATCTCTTTGTTTTGTTGCTTGTTGCAAAAATGATATTAAAATACAATTTATAATTTATAATGTTGTAAAATTTATAATTTATAATGTTGTAAAAGATGATTTCAAGTTTATCTCTTTGTTTTGTTGCTTGTTGCAAAAATGATATTAAAATACAATTTATAATGTTGTAAAAGATGATTTCAAGTTTATCTCTTTGTTTTGTTGAGTGAGATTTCATCTTTTCTTATTAGTGTTTGCAAATTGAAGTTATTATATTTTATGTTTTTGTTATTTTAACACATACTTTAGTTACATTAATGTTTTAGATTAAAAGTATAAGTGTTTTGGCTTATAAAAGTAAATGTTAAATAAGAAGGTAAATTATATACAAATTTATTTGTAAATGATGGGCATATGGCATGTTCATTTTATCAACACGGATCTATTGTAGAAATAAATTCAATGTCTTTGCTAAGAATGAGTTAAACTTGGAAATAAAGGGCGAAAGGAATCTCTTTCTCACTCTATAAGTAGGTCACTCTGTCTAGATGAAAACCATTGCTCTTTTGCATCAATATTATTAAAAATAAATGGAGATATCGAGTGGACAACGAACCCTAATGCCAATGCTCTACAAATGAGATTATCCTTCCAAGGAATAAATCGACCAGATGTAAAGGGGATTCACCAATTCAGAGAATCTACTCGGTGGAGGTTAATTGCTCAAGTCGCACTTCAACCCAACACTTAGACCACCTTTGTGTGTGACCAGTTGTACGACTCAGTGAAGTGGAGCCAACACATAAGCATATTAAAAGAAGAATGTATGGCCCAAAGGAAAGGTGTATTACACTAGACCCCGCAAATTTAATACCCAATGATGAGGGAAGTCACTCTGCAAAGAATTAAATCGACCAAAGTGCAAAGAGTATGCAAGAGAGTCAACCCATTGTTTGTGGATAGAAGGAGGACACCAAGCTTTGAGAAAATGGCTAGATAATGGCTAGCATTGACTAGCTGATTGATTGGGATGCCCAACAAGGGGAAATTTCAGTCAAGAAAACACCATCATCATGTAATGAAACCCTATCCACTAATCAACACAAGTTGCCTTGACCAATCAGTGAAATAGCTAAGGGAATCATTGTGCATACTAGAAAATTGTTTGTTGTGTGGAATCAAATCTCGTGGATTTAACCACCCATTGGAACAAGTACGTTTTCTAGACAACACCTTCATGAAGGAAAAATAAACCCTCAAGAGGTGAATTCCCAACTCCCATACAAATAGATTGTTGTAGCTTGAAGCAATCATAATCAAAATCATTCATAGCACAAAACCCACACTAGAGCCATGAAATCAAAACAATGACAGACATATTTCACATTTGATGAGAATTTTATTATGCTTAAGAGAAAATTACAAATGGGTGAGATATACATAGACTTTGTGTATTGTTACTCACTATGAAGACCAAAATTGCAGCAGGTCATGGCTCAGAGACACCTTCGCTTAGAGTGGAAAAACATATTAACTCCTTCATCCATTCAACCTTAAGTAGGCTACCCTCTTCGAGCTCTAACTTCTGCTACTATCCTTCTCTTTTTCTCGTTGCATCTCCCCCCATTTCCATCTTCGCTACATCATTCATTATTTTAATGTGATTCCTTTGGAAGGCCAATTGTCACATGGTTTGTTTCCATTTCCCATTTTTCCAAAAAAAGAAAAAATAGAATAAAAATAACAAGTACAAGTTTATTACAATTTTACAAAATGTTTTGGGTGAGGATCTGATTTGGATCACACCTCCCCATTTGCAAGCTTCTGGTCCCCAACATCTTTAATTCCTTCAATCTTCTTCATCTCCCATCATCAAGCAGATTCTAGAAAATCTCAAAGAAAGGATGCCTTCATTGTAGGATGGAAGATAAGAGTTGAGCAGGGGCCACCTTTGGCATAACCTTGTCATCCTTCTCATGGTTGTGGATGACATTCACTGCTGCAATAGTTCATTGGAAAATTGTTTCTCCTTTGGTTGCAAGTGCAAACAACTCCTCTTTCCCCTTGAACTTGACTCTCCAAGCCTTCTTCTTGGTTGTTTGGTTCTTGGGATGGAGTTTTGGGTGAAGCCTCCGACATTTGGCCACCCAATGTTTAGTCAATCTGCAGTACTAGCAATAGTTCCTACATGGGTTTCTTGGCCTTCTAGAGTGCCAACAATCGCTATCCTTATGACCCCTTTTATTGCAATATAAACAAACTAAGCCATACCTTTTTAGTCTTTGATGATGCTCGCTAGCTTGGTTGCTTGGTCCCCAAGAATTGGAGCGAATATGGATGACAAAATCATCTCTTTGTTTCCCTCTTCCAAGCTTCTATAAGCATATTTGGGTGGCTTTCTACACACTCCTTCTGTAGCTGCATTTTCCTCCATGGGAATGGATTATTTTTTGGTTCCTCTTGCCTTGACAAAAGTGGTTTGAGCTACACTTGTGTCGACTTCTTGTCCACTAAATCTTAGGCCTTCATGCTTGGGCCTCTGTTGAGTTACAATGGGAATCAAAATCCCTTGGCCTTCCTTGCCTAGCCCTTGGCCATCATATCCCATTTTCCTCATAAGCTTGGAACCGATGCCTCTAGTGTGCTTCTTAAAGTCACCAAAGGTCTCTTGAGGAAGGGTCTTAAAAGGCAATTTTACTAGGCTTGACTCCATCATAGTGTTGGCCTCATTACCCTTCATTACCAATAGTTGTGTTACCATCTCTGTTAGTGTATCAATGCTATGCTCTAGCCAAACAAATTTGACCTATGAGTCTTCCTTGTCATTTCATTCATGAGGACTTCTTTCCATGGGTGGTCTTCTACTTCTATGTAGGCCTAGCAACAATGTTTGTCTACTACTATGGTATTGGTTGTGAGTGTTTACCATGCAGGTGTTCTCCAAGAGTTCAGAACCTAATTTGATACCATATGATCCGTAAGTGGTGGGCCTATGACATGTCTGTTTCATCAGCATGGATCTGTTGTGGAAATAAATTCAATGTATTTTCCAAGAATGAGTTTTAATTTGGAAATCAAGGGCGAATGAGATCTCTTTCTCACTCTATAAGTAGGTTACTCTATTCAAATAAAAACCCTTGCTCTCTCGCATCAATATTATTAAAAATAAATGGAGATATTGAGTGAACAATGTACCCTAGCGCCAAGGCTCTACAAATGAGATTATCCTTCCAAGGAATAAATCAACCAGATGTAAAGGGGATTCACCAAACCTGATAGTCTACCTGGTGGAGGTTAATCGCTCAAGTCGCACTTCAAACCAACACTTAGACCACCTTTGTGTGTGACCATTCATATGGCTCGATGAGGTGGAGCCAACACATAAACAAATTAAAAGGAGAATGTATGGCCCAAAGGAAGGGCGTATTACACCAATCCCCACAAATTTAATACCCAACGATGAGGGAAGTCACTCTGCAACAAATTAAATCGACCATAGTGCAAAGAGTATGTGAGTGAGTTGACCCATTGTTTGTGGATAGAAGGAGGAAACCAAGCTCTGAGAAAATGGACAGGTAATGGATAGCATTGACTAGTTGGTCGATTGAGACGCCCATCAAGGGGGGATTTCTCCCAAGAGAACACCATCATCATGCAATGAAACCCTATCCACTAACCAATGCAATTTTCCTCAATCAATTAGTGAAACAACTAGGGGAAGCATTGTGCATACAAGCAAATTGTTTCATGTGTGTGGACTCGACTCTCATGGATTTAAGTAGCCACTGGAACAAGTATGTTTTGCAACCAATGCCTTCATGAAGGAAATACCAGCCCTCAAGAGGTGAATGCCCAACACCCATACAAATCGATTGTTGTAGCTCGAAGCAATCATAACAAAAATCATTCATGACACAAAATCCATGTAACGTACCCCAACCAAACTGTGGCACATTATGAGTGGAATACACAATAAAAATTAAGATTTTCTACTTAATAATTTCCTGTAAATTACCAGTTACAGATCACACACAAATTGAACCATTTGATTGATACCCTATTCTAAAGGTATCTAACAACATAAAGAAAACCACAAATGCAACTATTCAATCGACAACAAAATACCCAACATTCATATAAAAAATTTACACAATGGAATAACATAAGAACAAAAAAGAAACACTTATATGTTAATAATTAACCAACTAACTGCATACGAAGGATGAACCTCCTAGCCATAGGCGTTGTTGCTAATTTTCTCTCAACAACAGACCACCCCCGAGCTGAGGCTATGAGTCCACGAGGAGATTTGACCCTCTGACTATCCACTCTTCACACACAAGAGTCCCCAAACACGATTTCTACTCCTACAACAGTTCCAATCCACCAGCTCTCTCTTCCCCACAACCTGCACTACCCAGGGAATGTACCCCCTTCACTGCTCACAATCGGGTTGTACCGTTCATTTATCAGGGCCCCTAGTGCACTCAATTGGCTAGGAATCTCTTAGTTGGGGGCTCTAGGAACTCTCAATTGCTTCAAGAGTTCTTACAACAGCTTTCACAAGGCTCTTGAATCATTCCCTCAGTAGGAAAATGCACTACAGGCTTACAACTCATTTTGCAGGCACACATGCCTCTTTTCTAGCATATTTGCGGCCCAATAATGACTTCCTTCAAGCATGTCATGGTTGGTTCTCTTCCCAACACCCAACTCCTCTCTTGTTGCCCAAAATCTACAAGTAAAAACTGTCTTCCATGCAAAAACGTGACTGTCCAAAAATTGCCCCCTTGGCCATACAAATTTCTTCTCTTTGTTTTCTTGCTTGACTTGACTTATACTCTTCCCCAAACTAATTGTACTCATGCCCACGCTCTCAATAACATTGGGATGTGGCTCCTCACACCCACCCTCTTACATGAGTTTAATGATTGGCTTTGGGAACACTCAACAACAAATAGAAGGTTCTACACAATGATAATAATTTAAGGAATGTGGGTTGGATTAATACCATGAATAATTCCCCCCTTAGACCCCATCTCTTTTGTGGAATCATAGCCCTCCATCATTCTTCATCCCCTTCGTATTGCAACCAACGATTACAATTTTTATTAATTATTCAATGCTCATAATATGCATTTTGTCCCTCGGCCACATTAAATCATTACAGGCTCTTTGCCCCAACGCATCAACTCACCATCCTAATTCACATTTATACAATACATTATAATTCGCAGGGATTAAAACCAAGGATGTTACAACCCACACTAGAGCCACAAAATCAAAACAATGACAGACATATTTCACATTTGACGGGAATTTTTATTATGCTCAGGAGAAAATGACAAATGGGTGAGCTATACACAGACTATGTGTATTGCTACTCACTTTGAAGACCAAAATTGCAGAAGGCCATGGCTCAAAGACACCTTCGTTTAGAGTGAACAAACACATTAACTCCTTCATCCACTCAACCTCAAGCAGGTTGTCCTCTTCGAGTTGTAACTTTTGTTACTGTCATTCTCTCTTTCTCCTTGCATCTCCCCTCATTGCCCTCTTTGCTACATCCTTCAGTATTTTAATGTGTTACCTTTGAAAAGCCAACCATTACATAGTTCGTTTCCACTTTCTATTTTATAAAAAAAAGAAGAAGACAAAATAGAATAAAAATAACAAATACAATTTTATACAAATTTTAAAATGTTTTTGGTGAGGATCCAATTTGGATCACAAATACAAATAGAATGAGTAAAAAGAAACATGAAATGAGAAAATTACTAAAAACATAATACATAAAATAGGATAATAAAATTTGAATAAAGGAAAATAGCATACCAACATATATTATAAAGGTTTTTTTTTCGGTTTTTTCTACAATTGTATCGAGCGTAAATTCAAGAGCGATGAAATGAGAAGTAGTCATAAATGGGCAAGGATAGATGAAGTCCTTGCCCTCCAAGCTGTAGATTTTTTATGTCGATCTGTACACCACAATACCCAACCCAACCATGGCAAAATCTAACACATCTCTTGTTTACAAAATAAAAAAGAAGAAGGGCTATGATGTCCTCAAAACCATACATGTAATTTTATGGGCTTAAAGTACAAAGCAGAACAGCACCCACAATGGCAATGGCACATCCAGGACAACAATCAACAGATGAAAATATGAAGATCGGTCTTGTTTCTGGAACCGATGTTCCATCCGAAACGTATAAACACTACTAGTCTTCGCAGAAGATTGCGGAGTGCCCATAGTAGCTCTCATGATGAGGATTTCAGGCTTCTCTGTAAACAGGGTTTAAGCATTTTGCAAGTTTTGAACCAGCGCGTAGAGAATTGTACATATGATTATCTATTGCAGGGTCGCCATAATCAGAAGGCTTTGCCAGAAGCCAAACTAGTTCAAGCCCACATNAATTAATACCTATAATGAGAATTTGGCCCAGACAGTCTGCCAGAAATAGTATAAATACAGGAGACCGGTCTTCATTCTGGCCAGTATTCTCAAAACTGCAGAAGAAACACTTGTGCGCACTGTAGTTGGCCAGTTTGTGCACAAGTTTGGAGGAGAGTTGTTGTTGCAGCTGCTGCAGCTAGCATATTTTGCTTTGGTCTTGGACTCTCTCTTGGTTATGGTTTGGACTCTCTGATAAGCTCTTGTTACTCTTGCTTGGTGCGTTATCCCTGGAGAAAGGTGTGCCACCTTTGCTTGGCTATCTAGCCTAAGGTTTGCTTCTGGAATGATTCTCTGTCAAGGTTAAGGTGCTTGGGGGTGGCTTCGGCCTATGGTTGGGTGACAATATTTCTATATTGATTATAGTTAAACGAGCACATCCATCACTTTCTAACAAAGGGGGAGTGTTGAATTATTGTAACTTCGAAGAATATTCTAATTATATTTGAGTTATTATTGTATAGATCAAATCCCCTTTTTTGAATTGATCATGTTGGGTCTTGTATAAGATCAAATCCCCCTTTTTGGATTGGTCAAACCATATTTATATGGTGGTATTTGTAAAGTCATCCCCTAGTGTTTATAAAGTGGCTTTAACCACTTCTAGAAGAAGTCAACCCTACCGTGTGAAGAGACATAACCCTAGTGCCTCCTAAACTAGTATTTATATGTGAGGATGGTGTCTCACATACACACTCTCACACTCACTTATCTAGTGCACATATCTTGAAGGCAATTGCAGTTGCAGGAGGAAGGAGAAGAGAGGCGCATGCTCAGTCTTAGTTTATTCTTGGGGTTTTGGTCTTAGTCTTGGCATTGTATTGACAATCTATTATTGAGGAAGTTTTGTTGGGTTTTATCCCCCATGAGGGTTTCCCAGGATAAAATTTTCCATACCTTGTTATTGTGTTTATTTTAGTGATCATATTTATGTTGTTGTTTTGGAAATGCATTGAATGCTCATGTAATTTGAAAATAATCTAATAACAACACTAAAACTTTAACATTCTTGACATCCTGATAGTCGATTGAATCGACTGTGGAGTTCCACTACTCTACTTTCTACGTGTGTTTTGTGCTGCAATCTCTTCTGATCTTCTCTTCGATCAATCAGGTTCCTCCCCTTTTTGACATCAATGAAAACATTGTCCAACATTCTACGCAACCTACTACGTTATCTCTCCTAAGATTTAGGATCTGAAAGACATATTATTTCTTAATGATAATGCCATATTGATATTCTTGAAATCAATACAAACACCATAATACCATGTCCAACATTGATCATATTGGCCTTATTTGAAATCAATGCCAACACCATAACATCATGTCCAACATTCTCCCCCTTTGGCATTGATGGCTACAAAGTAAAACCCATTTTCAATCTTGACTAGATTTCACTGATCATTCTTCCCCTTTGACAACAATGACACAAAGAGATGTTTCCTTTCTCCCCCTAGGGTGACACTCCCCCTAAGGTGATGCTCCCCATGTCCATGTTCTCCCTTTCTGATGAATCTTGTGCAATTTAAAAGGATAAGGACATGTATCTCATTCTCATAAACTAATCTAATCACTTGTTCTGCAAAACATTCATCTTCACTTAAACCTGTGTGACTCCCCCACAGTCCTTTGACTATGCAGAAATGAAATTTAACTTATGTCCCGTAGAGACAAGATTTAATTTTCATCTACTACTGTACTACTACCTCAAATACTCGAGACATGTTTTAGTCTGTCATGAGTCTTAATACATAATATTTTATATCCAAACTGCTTTCAATGATGCATTAGATATCCTTTAATTATGTTTTCCCTTGGCTTCCTTTAAGATTGTGCCAATATTATGCATATGCTGGTTAAAAACTACCTTCATTTCCTTTCAGACTGCTCTTAATGATGCTAGTTGTCTATTCACTCATTTGTAACCCAAGAGTCTCTTTATTCTTATGTGCTTCAATACTCATGGGTCTATCAATAGGAACAACCTTAAGTATTTCATGACTCCTCCTTCCTTTCTTTTATGTTGAGAAGAAGCTTTAGTAGATCATCAAAATAGTGTTTGAAAACTTTCCAGATCATCATCACTCAATTCTTCTGGTTGATCTCCTATTGAAAGTTCATCATCATCATTGTTTTTTGCTATAGAAGCTTCTTTATCCTTTTGAGAATTTTCTCTTTGCAATTTTCTTTTATTAGCTAATGGATTATTGATTTGTTGTACATCATCAATATCTACAATTTTGTCATATTGTCATTTAGGAACTCTTATTTCTTGAACTTGATCTTATTTATATGCAAAACTCTGATTTTTATATTCTTTATTAGAAGTTTTCCCTATCATTATTCTTTTCTCAACTTCATCAATTTCAGATGCAATATCTTCATCATCTTTCTTGTTTTGTACTTAAGATTTCTTCCATATATTTTTTATAATTTTCCTTAATGTTGGAGATACTTTTTTTCATGGAATACTTTGGCAATCTACATTCATTGGTCTCGTGACCATAATTATTGCATCTTTGGCGTTCAATATTGAAGTTCTGCAAAGGATAAAATGAGTTATAGTTTCTCTTCTCTGCATTGTACTTATTGTTCTTATATCTTTGGACATTTCTATGATTGTACTGTCCATAAACCTTGCAGTGTACTACCTTATGTCCAAAATTATTGCAAGAGTAGCAGTATCCAATAAATAGATATTTATTAGGGGTATTCCTTATGGTCATTGTATTCTTCTTGTCATCTTTTTCTTTGTAGGGAGTGATGATTTCTGTTTATTTAGAACAGTCGTCAATGGCTTCATCTTTTCCTTGTTATCTTCTCTTTTTAAGGAGCTTTTAAGAGCATCTTCATAATTGATTGACCTTTTGTTTTTCTTTTGTGTCATACAGGTTGAATCTTGATTATATCCAAATCATGTCTTGTCATTTGGTGACCTTTGATTATTAAGAATACCATTCAATATTTTTGAATTGTTTTCAAATCTTGATTGCTTCTTTTCTTTTTCAATTTCTCCTTTTAATAGGACAATTTTTGCCTCTAGATTTTCACAGTCATGTTCCTTATCATTGAGTTGTTTTAAAATGACTTCTTCAATTATTTTGGATTCCTAGAGTTGATTCTTCAAATCATTGAGGACTTGCCTTGTTTCTTTGATGGTCTTTGACACTTCTCTTTCTCTTGAATTTTCTGCTTGTTCATATTCTGATAGTTGTTCTCTTAATGATTTATTCTTCTTTTTATACGTCCTTGGTTCTTCAAGTGCACTGATAAATTATTCTTCAAGATTTACTTCTCCTTCTTATTCATTTTTTTTTTGTTATTATGAACATCATTATTTTTCATTCCCATAAATAGAAGCTCTCAATCATCTTCACTCATGTCTGAAGAAATGATGTCTTCTTTGGAGTGGAGGTTTTTCTTTTTCTTATAAAATTTCTTCTTGTATTGGTATTTATCCATTTTATGGTCTTTCTAGTTGTAGGCTTCTTCATCATCGCTATCCTCTTGCTTGGGATAGGGACATCTGTTAGCAAAGTGTTTGATGATGCCACAGTTGAAACATTTGAAGGGAAACTTTCCTTTATATTTTCTATATAATTTCTGGAGTTTCTTTATAAAGTTAGCCTCTTCTACATCTGATATCTCTGACCGATATTCATTAGACACATGCTCCTGTTTCTTTTTTTCTTTTGATGCTTTGAAGGTTGTTTCTTCTTTTGTTGGTATCTCTTGCCCTGTTCTCATCTCATATGCATTGAGGATCCCATGTAACTCATCCATTGTGAGCTTATCAAGGTCTGGTCTTTATTCAAGGGTAGAAATATTAGCATCATACCTCATAGGTAATGATCTTAAGATATTTTGGACAATGGGTCGATCGTTGAGTTATTATCCTAATGTTATGATTGAGTTAGTCACTTCATCCACTCTCTAAATATTTTTTGTTATGTTCTCCTCTTCTTTCATTTTCAAGTTTTCAAATTGTGTTTTGTAGGTTTGTAGTTTGGAATTTTTAAACTTGTTATATCTTTCATATATGACGTTTAGTTTGTC
>JZKD02S1663825.1:0-25978 GCA_000966675.3 Picea glauca
TATATTGTGCATGGTGTATTGTGGTGTATTGGTGTAACTCTTATACTATTGTTCATTGCTCATTGGATATAATTGAATGTTTTAAGTATAAGTTGAAAAATGTTTTTAAATTGTACTTGATACGGATTCACCCCCCTCTCAGTAACAACACAAGAGAGGTCTGTAAGCTCTTCACTTAACAAAACTATCAATTGTAAATGGTAAAATAATTTTGAAATTCGAAGAGCTTGTAAGATCTATTTACAGAGATATTATTAAAAAAAAGTCTGATGGAATTTGCTACCTGGAAAATCACATTAATTATTCAAATTGTTAACTTTAGCCAATCACAAACATCATTAACAATGTAAGAGGGCAGAAATCTAAAGTTCAAAAAAGAGTCATGTTCTAATATAGCCTCCATCTGGGGATTGCGTCTCCCAGTGAGAAATGAAAGAATAATAGACCAAGTGCATTTATTGGGTAAATGGATTCATTATTTTATTTCTAGGAAACGCTTTTAAGGATTAATCATACAGAGAAAAATTGAACTTAGACCAAATCTCAGAAAACCTTCAAAACATCCCCAACTATTGATCTCAAGTGAGGATATTTAAAATTTCCCTTTCTTGAAACTAAGTTTGGATTTGTTCAAGATAACCAAAATGACTTTAAACAAAATATCAAATCTTGACCGAATTTTTTCGCATCAAGTTAAAGTAGATGTAACAGTTTTATTTAGGGAATCCCTCGCTGGTCCAAAATGTAAATATTATCAGAAAGAGAATTAGATGTCAGAGTATATTTTGTAGATATGTATGACATCCATACAGGTATCATAGATATTTCTTCACTGTGGTGTAGGCGCGCTCGCAAGCAGGTTTGCTCACAGGATCTTCTCTTCTCTACTAGACCGAAGAACAGTAAGGCTCTTCTATTTCCCTATTGGGAAATCCATGCCCACAGTAAACTCTCCACAAGATATCCTCTTTACAATCAGGAGATCGGACTAAATCTCGTGATCTCGCGAGTTCATGAGTCGAAGATTACGACTCTTCCTTTCCAATCTTGCGATACTCGAATCGACGATACGGTTATGGCTCCTTTCCTCGTTAGCACCCTCCCCACATGTAACCATAGGCTAGGGCTTAAATATCAGGGCCTCTCACAACTCACACCTTCATGAGTTCGTGAGTCAAACTCTCGTGCCCTCCTATTACGATCTCCCGAGGCACGATAGGTCAACGCCGGGTTGACTCCTCCCTTGACACTTTTCGCTTTTCGCAACCTCACAGGTTGGAGCGTCAAGCCTTCACACTCTTATCCCGTGAATCCTCGAGATGAGAGAATTCAATGGAGTGTTGATTCCTTTCTCTAGGCAACGCGTGTCCACCTGTCAACCACGCAAGCCTCACCTTATGGCTCTGCCATGTGTCTACGCGAGCCTCTACTCTCGGCACTTCTCGACTTCTGATGTCATAAATGACCCCTCTCAACCTCTGAACCCCCGAATGCATGATAGGAGATGGGGTTCCTGATCCAACAATCCTCCTACGACCCAGATCCAACGGCTATTCTTCTTCTCGCTCCTCACGTCTTCGTGACTTGGAGCACCCAATGTTTGGGCTCTCACCCTATGAACTTCCGAGTTCACGAGATCTTTCGATCTCTGCCACCTGTCCTCCTTAGATGGACAGCTCTTGGTCTTCTCTCCACTTCTCCGCTCACAAAGTTGAAAACTTCCCCTTCTGTCCTCCGATGTCCAAGTCCCCAATATGGGAAATCTTGTGACACGCGTTCGCTCCCAAACGAACGGCTCAGATCAAAACCTCGCAAATTCAAGGTTTTGGGTGTTGAGTGACTCTCCTCACGTCCTCGATATCTTGAGTGTTGATATCCAAAGTGTCGATATCCTGATTCCTTTTGGGGATTTTTTATTCTTTTTTCACGAAGACTTAAACTTCGCGTCCCTCTGGTCAGATCCAACAGCTGACGGATATCTGTGTGAGATCCGATGGCTCACGATTTCCTCTTCTTGCGCACTCCTCTACTCTTCCGGGATGTGAAATCTTCAACGGTCCAGAATCTATTGGCTGATCCAACGGCTCACGATCCCTAGAGCTTGGGCTCCGGACGTAACCATATCCTCCTTGCTTCTCTAGTAGATCTGACGACTGGCGAGGTTTCGCAAATCCTCTCCCCAAGATCTTGACCGTCTGTCTTCTTCTTCTCCATAAATTCACGAAATGAACCAAGGACTCCTTCCTGGACTTAATCAACTGTGACCCAAACCTCCGTCACCTTGAGTCGCTCGATATGCTCCAACTCTTTGTGCTACCTTCAACAACTTCAAAGGATTTTTCCCTCCTGAGCTTTCTCATGACTCTGAGTCTTAGCGAAGATTTTGTTTTGCACGCATTCCTTGTGGAAACCTCCAGATGCCTTCAAATATCTGAGAACCCTTCGAATCTGTGCACACCTGCAGCAGCAGTCCTCCAATGCTTTGCTCAGATTCACAACTGAGACTTTCCTTAGCCTATGCACCTCTTGCACGGCTCCTGTTCCCAACTGCACTTTTGAGAGAATGAGAACAAAAGAAACCCTATCTGAACCCTCTGTCAACGCACTCCTTGCGGACAACTTCGACTACACTCCTTGCAGGAACTCTTGTTAAGATATAGGAACAATTGAAACTCATTCCTCCACCCTTTCAGAATTCAATCTCAAAGCATGAAATCGTATACACATCATATAAAGAAAATGTATAACAGGAAGCAAACCTTCATGAGCATATCATTCAGTATCAATACACAGAGAACAACACAAACCATGAATCTGAATCAACTCTTTCTATTAATTCAAATGCCTGTACAAGGGTGTTCTTACATAGCTCTCTGCATGCTCTTGCTCTTCCTGAATAATGTTACAATACACAATGAGGGTGTCTATATCCTGTTTCCCTCTTGCACTCTCAAACTGTCTAATCTAGAATTAAATTCTATCTACCTCCACTAATTACTTTAAATGCCTTCTACCTACTAAGGACGAGAGCGAGTTGCTCAAGGTCCCGTTACATTACACAAGTGTGCCTCATCTTAATGGCTTCATTTAAGATTGCGCAACAACTTCAAGGAACTTCAAATTTTGGGCTGGCGCTTTCCAGCTATCCATTGTCTTCCGCACTGGCTCGCTTGATGTGTTGGTGATGCTCCTGCATCATACTTCCTTGCTTGAAAAAAAAAATCATGGGCTCCTTTCCATGAGCTCGTGCATGGTCTTCCCATGCTTCTATATTTCTACTTCACCTTCCCAGCTAGCATCTTCAACTGGATGGTTCTTCCATTTGACCAAATACTCAAAATATTCTTTTCATCTGGTCTTCTTGCTGACTCTCTTATCCAGTATGCACTCCATATGTGGCTTATCCATAACCGACATCTTCTTCGTCCACTAGATCACTGGCTGCTCATTTCCAGTCTCTGTTTCTTCAACCTTATATGGGTACAAATCCGAGATATTGAATATCGGAGAAATTTCGATCCCATCAGGTAATTCAATCTCGTAAGCATTTTCCCCACATTTCTTTAAGACCCTATATGGCCCGATTTTCTTCATCTTCAACTTATTATATGTTCCTCTCGGGAACCTTTCCTTTCTCAAGTGTGCCAGAACTAAGTCACCAACCTCAAACTAAAGTTGTCTTTTATGCTGATCTTCTCTACGCTTGTACTCCTGGCTTGAATTTTGCAGTCGCTCCTTCACCTAGCTGTGAAGTTCTTTCATCACCTCTGTGAATTCTTCTGCACTAGCACTCCTAGTCGCAGTCTGTTTTGAATCGCTCAGTTCAGAAATTCCTCTTGGTTGCATGCCATAGACAACTTGAAATGGACTCTTCCCTGTGCTCCTGTTGACTGATTCATTATAAGAAAACTCTGCCTACGGCAATATATTGTCCCAACTGTTGTGGTGCTCTGTCACCAAGCTTCTCAGCAAATATCCTAGACTTTTGTTTACCACTTCTGTCTGTCCATCCGTCTACGGATGATACGCTGAACTAAACAAAAAGTTAGTTCCCATCTTCTTCCATAAGGTTCTCCAGACATTCCCTATGAACTTCGTATCTCGATCCGAAACTATGCTCCTTGGCAAGCCGTGAAGTCAAATGACTTCTTTGAAAAACAGGTTCATGATGTGAGTCGCGTCACTGGTTTTCTGACATGGGATAAAATGTGCCATCTTGGAAAATCTATCCACCACCACAAAGATTGAATCAAATCCTCTTTGCGTCCTTGGCAACCCCAATATGAAGTCCATGCTAATTTCATCCCGCGACCTCTCTGGTATGGGCAATGGTTGATAAAAACCCGCATTCTACTTCCTCCCCTTCGAACGCTGGAAAATCCTGCATCTGTCCACAAATCTCTTGACCTCTGATCGCATCCCTGGCCAAAAGTATGACTCACTCATCTTTGCGAATTTTTTGTCATGACCGAAATGTCTGGCCAATCCTCCGTTGTGTTTCTCATTCAACAGATTCTCCCTCATGGAGCAATTCAGGATACACAGTTGATTGCCTTTAAACAACAATCCTTCCTGGATCATGTACTCGGCCCATTGGCTTCTATCCCTGAGGACTGGATTCTCGGTTGCTTCATACGCTTCCTTGAAGTCTGGATCATCTATGTACATGTCTCTGAAATCATCAAAACCCAATGTTTTGACTTTGAATTCCTGCAACAATAAACACTTCCTGCTTAAAGCATCAACAACTTTGTTAGCAGTACCAGAAATATGTTTTATCAAAAAAGTGAAATTCTGCATATACTCAACCCATTTGACATGTTTCTGATTCAAATTCTCTTGTTGAGTCACAAACTACAGTGCATGATTATCATTGTACAAGACAAATTCTTTGGGTATCAAGTAATGCCTCCATTTATTCAATGCTTGGATGATAGCATAAAACTCCTTATCATATGTGGAGTACTTCACCTTCACCTCATTCAACTTCTCACTGAAATACGCTATCGGTCTGTCTTCCTGACTTAAGACCGCCCCTATTGTAAATCCACTTGCATCGCATTTCACCTGAAATGTCTTTTGAAAATCAGGCAACACCAGAATTGGTTGTTCTATAATTTTCCTCTTCAACAGATTAAAACTCTTCTCAGCCTCTTCTGTCCAGTGAAAATATTTGTGTCTTTTCTTCACTGTATCCATCATCACCGTGCTAATTCCACTGAAATTCCTAATGAATTTCAGTAGAAGCTAGCCAGCCCATGAAAACTTCTCACCTCAAATATGTTCTTCGGTGATGGCCAATTCTTGATCACTTCTACCTTATCTAGATCCATCCTCAACTCATTTGCTGAAATAACAAATCCCAAGTAAATGAGTTATGTCTTCATGAATGAGGATTTCTTCATGTTTATCAACAGCTTCTCCTGCTGCAATTTTTGCATCATTGTAGCCAAATGCTTCAGATGCTTCGCTGTTGTTTTACTGAAAACCAGTATGTCATCCAAATACACAATGACAAATTTCCCGATGAACTCCTTCGGGACTTTGTTCATCAAACTCATGAAGGTACTTGGTGCATTTGTTAAGCCAAACGACATGACAAGCCATTCATACAAACCCTCGTTGGTTTTGAATGTTGTCTTCCATTCATCACCCTCTCTCATGCGGATCTGGTGATAACCACTTTTCAAATAAATATTTGAAAAATACCTTGCTCCACTCAAGAAATCCATCAGATCATCCATCCTCAGCAATGGAAATCTGTACCTGATGGTTATCTTGTTAATCGCCCTCGAGTCAGTACACATCCTCCAGCCTCCATCTTTCTTCGGAATGAGTACTGTTGGAACAACACATGGACTCAAGCTTTCTCTGATCAACCCTTTGTCCAACAAATCTTGGACTTGTCTCTTAACCTCTTCAATTTCTTGCGGCGTCAGTCTGTACGTGGCTTTGTTTGGAAAACTGGATCCTGATATGAGATCAATATGATGACTCACACTCCTGATTGGTGGCAACGAATGAGGTAATTCGTCCACTACAATGTCAACGAACTCTTCCAGCAGTTTCTGAACCTCCTATGGCAAATCATCCATTCTTGTGATAGTCAAAACAATCCTCGGCTTTCTAACCACAATGAACTGTGGATCCTCCTTCTTCTGAACCTCAGTAAGAAGTTCCTTCCCACTCATGAGAAGTACAGTGTTACTCACTTCCGGATCCACCTCCTTATATTTAATTGGAAGCAACATGTGTGTCCTCCATTCTTCTCTTGGGTGTATGTGTTCATTCTCCCATCATGAATCACATTTATGTCATATTGCCATGGTCTACCCAGTAATAGATGACAAACATCCATAGGAATAACATCACATAGAATCTTATCATTATATCCTCCTATTTTGAATTCAACTAAACATTGTTTAGTGACGTTTACCTGATGTCCCTTTTGTATCCATGAAACTCTATATGGGCTTGGATGATCAGTCATCTCCAGCTCCAGCTTCTCTACCATCTCGGTTGAAACGAGATTGTTCGTGCTACCGCTGTCTATAATGAACTTGCACACCCTGTCCTTGGTCTTGAAAGCAGTCCTAAAAAGTCTGGTCCTTTGGAATGAACTTTCCACCTCTTTATCTGGTGTCAAAAGGACTTTTCGCATCATCAAAGATCTTCCACCTTCAGCGTCTTCTGTCTCAACATCTCTCCTTTGTGCCTCGGCGATGTGAGCTTCTTCAGTTTCTTTATTTTTCTATGGAAACTCATAAGACTTATGCCCATTCTTTCCACATGTGAAGCATGTGATTACTCCACCTCTTCCTCTTCCTCTACCTCTGGTACGAGGAAACCTATTATTATCAGCACATCCTCCTCTCTGCTCAGTATGTTGTTCTCTTTGCTCTGCATATTTCCCTCACTGTGAACTTCCACCTCTCTCTGTCCGAGTCTGAGGTTTCTTCCAGTCGTCCCTGGGCTTCTGGGTTCTTTCCTGGGCAACTGATTTTCCCCTAGGCTAGCTTCTTCCTCTACCCCTCTAACTCTACTTTTGACTGAGCTTCTCTTCAGCTTTCAGATCCATCTGATAAGCATCTTCTACCGTTCAGATGGTCACCATACTCATTCCATATTGAATCTCATATCTCAGGCCATTCATATACCTGGCCACTTTTTCGTCATTGCTTTCGCGATGACCTGCCCTGATATTCAACCTATAAAACTCCTCAGTATATTCCTTCACTGTCATTAGCTTCTGTCTCAGGTTCTACATCCTCTTGAACAGAGAAATTTGATAGTCCCTAGGAATGAATTTTGCCTTCATTTTTGCAATCATCTTGTCCCAGCTCTTAATTTTTTGCTTGCCTTGGCAACGCCTATTATCTTGTAGTTCATCCCACCACAAGGTTGCATGTCCTTTTAATCTCATGACAGCATGCCTGACTTTCTTGTCCTCTTCGATATCTTCATAGTCAAAATATGTGTCTAGAGCTCTAATCCAGTCTAGAAACTCTTCTACATCTAGATTTCCCTCATAAACTGGAATGTCCATCTTCACCTTTGTACCCATTCTTGCAACAGCTTTAAGTAAGCGCTCATTTTCTACATCTTCTACTGTGACTTCTTCTTCTCCATGTCCAGCATCATCTTCATTTTCGGACTCACTGATATCTCCTACATCAGCTGTGTGCCTTTGTCTTATCTCCATGTCCACAATTCTAGCACGTAATTTATGCAAATCTCTTTCTACTTCTGGATTTTTCACTTCTCTACCCCTTCCTCTGGACATCTCCCTTTCCTCCTCTGGATCGGGTGATTTTCTATCTCTTCTTCTCAGCAGCATGGATAATTCTCCTTTTCCCCGCTACAGAAAGCAAAGAAGCTTTTCTAAGCTCTGATACCACTTGGTGCAGGCGTGCTCGCAAGCATGTCCACTCACAAGATCTTCTCTTCTCTACTGGCCCAAAGAACACCAAGGCTCTTCTATTTCCCTATCGGGAAATACGTGCCCACAACAAACTCTCCACGGGATCTCCTCTTTACAATCAGGAGATCAGACTAAATCTCACGAGTTCGTGAGTTGAAGCTTCCGACTCTTCCTTTCCAATCTTGCGATACTCGAATCGGTGATACGGTTATGGCTCCTTTCCTCGTCAGCGCCCTCCCCACATGTAACCATAGGCTAGGGCTTAAATATCAACGCCTCTCGCAACTCGCACTTTCGTGAGTTCATGAGTTGAACTCTCATGCCCTCCTTTTACGATCTCCCGAGGTGCGATAGGTCAATGCCGGGTTGATTCCTCTCTTGACATTTTTCACTTTTCGCAACCTCGCAGGTTGGAGTGTCAAGCCTTCACACTCTTATGTCATGAATCCCTGAGATGGGAGAATTCAATGGAGTGTTGACTCCTTTCTCTAGGAAAAGTGTGTCCACCCGTCAACCACGTGGGCCTCACCTTATGGCTCTGCCACGTGTCCACGCAAGCCTTCGCTCTCGGCACTTTGCGACTTCTGATGTTGAAAATGACCCCTCTCAACCTCCGAACCCCCGAATTCATCATAAGCGATGGGGTTCCCGATCCAATGGTCCTCCTACGACCCAGATCCAATGGTTATTCTTCTTCTTGCTCCTCATGTCTTTGCAACTTGGAACACCCAATGTTTGGGCTCTCACCCTGCGAACTTCCGAGTTCATGAGATCTTTCGATCTTTGCCACCTGTCCTCCTCAGATGGATGGCTCCTAGTCTTCTCGCCACTTCATCACTCGTGAAGTTGAAGGACTTCCCCTTCTGTCCTCCGATGTCTGAGTCCCCGATATGGGAAATATCGTGACACACGTTCACTCCCAAAGGAATGGCTCAAATCAAAACCTCACAAATTTAGGGTTTCGGGTGTCAAGTGACTCTCCTCACGTCCTCAATATCCCTGATATCTCGAGTGTCGATATCCTTATGCCTTTCGGGATTTTTCGCTTCTCTGTTCATGAAGAATTAAAATTCGCATCCCTCTGGTCAGATCCAATGGCTGACGGATATTTGTGTGAGATCTGATGGCTCACGATTTCCTCTTCTTGCGCACTCCTCTACTCCTCCGGGATGTGAAATCTTCAACGGTCCAGAATCTATTGGCTGATCCAATGGCTCATGATCCCTAGAGATTGGGCTCCAGATGTAACCATATCCTCCTCTCTTCTCTGGAAGATCTGACGACTGGCAGGGTTTCACAAATCCTCTCCCCAAGATCTTGACCATCTATCTTCTTCTCCTCGATACGTTCACGAAATGAACCAAGGACTCCTTCCTGTAATTAATCACCTGTGACCCAAACCTTCGTCGCCTTGAGTCACTCGATATGCTCCAACTCTTTTTTCGACCTTCAACAAATTCAAAGGATTTATCCCTCCTGATCTTTCTCACAACTCCGAGTCTTAGAGAAGATTTTTTTTTGTGCGCATTCCTTGCGGCAACCTCCAGATGCCTTCAAATATCTGAGAACCCTTTGACTCTACGCACACCTACAGCAGCAGTCCTCCAATGCTTCACTCATATTCACAACTGAGACTTTCCTTAGCTTGCGCACCCCTTGCACGGCTCATGTGCCCAACTGCACTTTTGAGAGAATGAGAACAAAAGAAAACCTATCTGAACCCTCTGTCAACGCACTCCTTGCGGACAACTTTGACTGCGCTCCTTGCAGGAACTCTTGTTTAGATATAGGAACAATTGAAACTCATTCCTTCACCCTTTCAGACTTCAATCTCGAAGCATGAAATCGTATACACAGCATATAAAGCAAATGTATAACAAGAAGCAAACCTTCATGAGCATATCATTCAACATCAATACACAGAGAACAACACAAACCATGAATCTGAATCAACTCTTTCTATTAATTCAAATGCCTATACATGGGTGTCCTTAAACAACTCTTTGCATGCTCTTGCTCTTCCTGAATAATGTTACAATACACAATGAGGGTGTCTATATCACATTTCCCTCTTGCGCTCTCAAACTGTCTAATATAGAATTAAATTCTATCTACCTCCACTAACTACTTTAAATTCCTTCTACCTACTAAGGATGAGAGCGAGTTGCTCAATGTCCCATTACATTACACAAGTGGGCCTCGTCTTAATGGCTTCATTTAAGATTGCGCAACAACTTCAAGGAACTTCAAAATTTGTGCTGGCGCTTTCTAGCTGTCCATTTTCTTCTGTGCTGGCTCGTTTGATGTGTTGGCGATGCTCCTACATCATACTACCAGCGATCCTTTTCAGTACCCTGGTGAATTTATCTACCTCTCCCATTGAATTTCTTTTTACCACTTCAATTAGAACTTTTGCATTTTGTTGAGATGAGGGAAATCATTACATGAATTTCCTTTCATCATCTCTTTTTGGAAAAAATGGGGGCAATCGAATTTCGAATTCATTTCACCATTTGTCTTGGAATAGATGGGGGCAATCAATTTGTATGTATCATATAAGGGATGATATCTACTTAAATTTTTTAAAAGGGAGGTCTGTCATAAATTTTTAAGTATACTCTGAGACTAATTTTCTTCCAATTTTCAACACACCTTCGCCTGCAGGGAAGATTTTAGAGGGATTTTGATTTTCAGGGATCAAGCTTGAGAGAATTAGTTAGTTTAAATTTGATAGAAGAGTCAAAGTTATCAGGATTATCCTGGACATACTTTCTTTCAGCTAAAATCCAAGGAACATAAATATTTTCGCCTAATCTTGTTTCAGAGATATGTTTTTAAGTTTTCAGAGTCAAGGTGTAATTGTTTATTTCTATGAAGATCCAAGAAAGGTAGAGAAAATGAAAAGAGAATAAAATCTTAGGGATAGGAAAAATAAAATAGAATAATGACTCAGAGGGCCAGACACAAAAGAATCTCATTCTGACACAAGTTTGTTTATTGATTTTCAAACTTCCTTTCAAGCCCTTTTTATCCTTATTTTCTTTCTTCTTTTATTTGATTTTGATTTCATTTTCATTTTATCCAGAGAAGGATTCATAATTAATCTATAATATTTATACTTTTATGATATTTGATCAGGTGACAATATCTATATGAGTGAAACCCCCTTTACATTCAATAAGATTTCTTTAAAATTTTATCTTGGACTAGTGGGGTACGAGTTCATACCTCAGATTTCCTTTATATTTTCAATCAAGTAAATCATTAATTTATCACTTGTTTTGAGAGAAAGAAAATGTTCTAATACATCCTTATCTCTCAATTGATAGTAAGTATTCTACACGGGAACAGAAATGGGAAATGTCAGAAAATTACACAAAATAGAAATGATATGTGGTACATATGCTTTTATATTTTTCTTTCATGATATCAAGTAGACTTGGTTTATTTACAACAAAAGGAAAATTTGTATGGTTTACAAAAGGAAAATAAAACTACAAATTGAAATAGAAAAGAATGTCAATATAAACTAGTATGTACAATGGGAATCTGAAATATGACTATTGCATAAAATGTTTTAGGTAACGCCCATTGATAGGAGCGTCAAGAATTTTTCCATCGAGGTTTTCCAATAAGAAGGAATTTTTCCCCTCAGCAGTTGCAATCCTACATGGTTCGAACCAGATATGGTCGAACTTGCCATGTTTCCCTGCATCTTCTTTCCTAGCATCCCACTTCAAAAGTAAATTGCCAGGGAGAAAATTCTTTCTTTAGCTTTTTTATAGAAAAGGGCCTTCATATTATCTTAGTACTTTTGAAGTTTGTCATCTACTTCAGACCTATTTTGATGAACTTCAATTATTTGATTTATCCTTCTTGTAATGTCATTTGGATCTTCATTTGCATCCTTCCATAGCTTCATCACAGGAAGAGAGAGATTTATAGAAAGGACAACGTCAGTACCATAAACCAATTGAAAAGGGGGAACACCTATTGATTTCTTGGTGTTGATTCAATTCGCCCATAAGGCATATTTCAGGTGAACGTGCCAAGCCTTCTTATTTTTTGTCAATACTTTTTTTATTATAGTCATCAGGCTCTTGTTGGATGATTCGTCCAACCCATTCCCCTGAGGATAATAGGCTATAGAATGTCCTAACACAATGTTGTATTTTTGGCAGAAACTGACCGTTGTCATAGATTTTAAAGTCGGGAGTTGTCAGTGATTATTTTTCAAGGACAACTAAATCTTGATAGGATGCTCTCTTCCAAGACGTTTATTACCACCAAATCCATAGCATTTCGAGTTAGAATGGATTCAACCCACTTCATGAAGTAATCGACAACAGTTAAAATCCATTTTTGTTGGGCACTTGACTGTAGATGGATTTCTTCGATGAAATCTAGAACTCATTGTTGAAAGGGATATTTTTCTTTGACTGGGATTAAAGGTAGTGCAGGGAGATTTTTCTTACCAGAGAACAGTTGGCAAGATTTGCAGGCTCTGACCTTAGCATTCATGCCAGTAAATATCTTTGGCCAATAATATCCTTGTCTTAAAATCTTGTAGGTTGTTTCCCTCTAGGCATGGTGTCCTCCACACACTCCTTCATGAAATTTGTTTATGATGCCTTATGTTTCATATTATGTTAAGCAACATAACAAGAAACCCATAGGATCCTTCCAATACAGTTGGCCATTGATAATACAATAATTAACTGCGTGTACCTTCAAAGTTCTCGCTTTGGGTAGAGTCATGTCATTCAAGCATTGAAGGGTAAGGAGGTATGAAACAATGCCACAATACCAAGAAGAGGAAGAAAAATTATCTTCAATCTAAATCATAGGTGTTTTATCATCAAGCTCCTCTATATTCAGGAGATATTTGTGTGATTCTAGGTGATTTATCTCGAGCGCCCTGAAATTTGATTCAGCTAGTATTTTTTCCATGCCTTGACCTTTGACTAGTTTGGTCACCTTTGCTTCTAGATCGAACTCTTGAATTTTAGATAAACACCAACCTCTCTTTCCATCATTGTCTATTTGAACCAATATGTCTTTGACAATGCTTGTTGGCACGTAAGACGATTATTTTGGAATGCAACACATATGTCCTGAAATCTTTGAGAGCTTTCACCATTGCGTAAGCTTGTTTTTCAAGTATATCATACATTAATTTTGTATCCCTGAGACTTTTACTGAAAAAGGATATCGGTTTCTCAAATACTTCTTCGTTCTTTTGCAAGAGCACCACTGCGATAGTATGTTCAGAAGTGAAAGAGAATATCAATAATTTTTTAGTACAGTATGGACTGGCTAACACTAGTGCTTCGCTTATAGCTTTCTTGACTCGCTCAAATGATGATTTATCTTCAGTGTTCCATTTCACTTGGTTGTCCTTCTTCAACATATTTGTAATCAATTTAATTGTTTCATCAAAATTGGGAATGAATCTTCTCAAAAAGTTGATCTTTCCTAAAAAAGATGGAATTTCTTTTCTGTTCCTAGGAATATTAATCGTGTCTATAGCCTCAAATCCTTTAGGGTCGACCTTGATTCCTTATTTTAACACTATATGACCCAAAATATTACCTTATTACATAGAGAAATGTGATTTCTTAGGATTAAGAGACAAACCGAACTTTCTGCATTTTTCGAAGGTTTGTCTGAGGTGTAGCAGATGTTCTGAATCAAAGTTAGAAAAAACCGTCAAAACATCGAGATAAATAAAAATGAATTTGTCTTTCTCACCGATGAATGCGATGTCCATCACTCTCTAGAAAGAAGCCCCTGCATTCATCAAACCAAATGGAATTTTATCATACATAAAATTTCCCCACGGAGTGGTAAATGCAATCTTTTCTCTATCGTCTTCATGGACATCGATTTGATTGTATCCGAAAAAAACATCAATAATGGAAATTATGTTAGCTCCAACTACTTTTTCTAAAACATGATCCATTTTCAGTAGTGGGTAGTTGTCTTTGAGGGACGACCAATTTAAGTTTATGAAATTTACACAGAGCCTTATTTTTCCATTTTTCTTTCTGACGGGTACCAAATTTGCTACCCATACGGAATATCTGAGTGGAACGATAAATTTCACATCGAGGAGCTTCTTTACTTCCCTTTCTATCACTGGTAGGAGGATAGGATTTATTTGTCTAATTTTCTTCCTAAAAGGTTTGATACCACGTTTCAAAGGAATATTTTGTTCAATAACAAAGGTATCGTAAGTTTTTAGATCATCACAGGACCATGCAAAAATGTCTTTATATTTCCTAAGCAGCCTGACATACTTTTGGGCCGGAAGGTATTTAGATATCTTGACCAGTTTAGGGTCTTCATCAGTTCCTATATTATAGTCTTCAACCTCTTCAGTCTGAGATCGTAAGGTAGACTTTAAAGGTATCTCATCTTGGTCAAACAATCTCTCTAAGGGGATCATACCTCTGGGGATCTGATTGTTCTTAAGTACGAGCATGCGGTGGTTTGTGATCTTATCCTGGAACTTTTTAGGGTATTCAGTTTCATGCATGACTCAAATAGGATCGTTCTGGTTTTCCTGATCTATGTGAGTCTCAAAAAACTCATCAACCATTTCAAGGAACTATTTGATTTGTTCATTGTCCTCGAACACTTGCTAGTTTTGAATGTTGTTCGAGATCAAAGGTTTGTGTCTCATATCGATGTGATACTTTAGTTTCAAGACAGTGGGAGGTATGAAGGTCACAACAGCCTTGGCCAAAGAAACATCTTGTTGGTTCTTCATTCTAAGAATAGAGTGTATGTTAAAGGATGAGAAGAAATTCTCTATAATATCCCAGGCACAATTCTTGTATGATATCAACCTTGGGTGCTTATCTTGATACTTTTGTTTCACTTGTTTTACAATAAGCTCTGCATCACCATAAAATATTAGATGTTTTATTTTTAACTTTCTCGCAGCTTCCAATCCTAAGACTAGAGATTCATACTCACAGAGATTATTCGTATAATCCATCTCCCACTATAATATATATGAGAATGGAATAACGTACTCGTCTGCTGGCACTACAAATAACAGTGTAGACCCTACTCTTCATAGGACGAAGCACCATCAAAAAACATTTTCCACATTCCTTCTCTACTATTTACACTTTTCTTTTCTTTTTCTACTTTTTTATTTTCTTCTTATATACATTCTTCAAAATCGTCATCTATAGATAAAATACAATTTCCTAAGTCATGATCAACAACATAGACTAGGTAATTATTAGGGTTTTGGGGGTCACTTACAGTATACGTCAGTCTAGTCTCTCTGTACAGTCAAGTGAATTGTCCACTGAAAATCGGGATCGTATTGTAAGTCATGTCTAGTTGAATTAATCCTCCTAATTTGGCACCCCAAGACCGATATAGAAGCATGTCGTACTTGGCAGGGACGTCAGCAACGACCACATCCATAAGGATAATTTTTATAGGGATCTGAGAAAGATTTACTACCAAATATTTAATCATTCCTAGACACTTAACCTTTCTAGAATCAAACGAGTACAAATATTGATAAGGTCTAGCGATTTCGAGGCCTAGCTTCTCCATGATAATTTTAGGCATTAAATTATGAGAGGCCATAGAACCTAAGATACAATTGTGGAGTAAATGGTCATGTACAGTTATTGTAATATAAAACGGAGCAAAAGAATCCTTGTTGTTTTAGATGTGTGGACCAAACATGATCGTAGGTCTTTCATCTTGTATATTAATAACATTTGCATGACATTCGGCCTCAGAAAAAATTATCACTTTAGCAATTTGATTTTTATAAATCAGTTTTTTTGCAAGTTCAACCAGTGATCCGAATTTTATGAGTAGAACGAAATGAATACAGATTATTAAAATATGCTTAACACAAAATAATAGAGATACAGTAAAATTGATTTTCTATTCAATAACGAAATAAGTTGAAACTGTAAAATGCAGCGGAAAACAAGCTTGTTGGAATGGTGAAGGATTATCTTTGAGAAGAGATGTGACGGCTACGCTCATTCGCAAGAAGATGGTTAAAATGAGGTTGTGAAGGCCTTTTACAATAAACAGGATTTTAAAAAACCCTAGACATCCAAAAACCTAACCCTAGGAGTTGAAGTGCCAAAAGTCATGTGGGCCCCCATTTGGGTAAGTTAGTACATCAACTTTTCGAGGTCGTAACTTTTGCATACGATCTTTGTTTTAGGCACACGATAGCCCATTGGAAAGGTCTAACTGAGAAGAATTTTTTTTGAATAATATTCAAATGGATTGGGTTAGTGCCTCTGACAGTCACCTGGGCCCCAAATCCCAAAAAAATGTCGCTTAGGGCCTCAAAACGGCCCCGAAAGTTTGGAACCCGAAAAACTGTCAAAAAATTGCCAAGGTGAAAAATTGTTTTTCAAGCCAGTGGAATAGGTGGGTGGCCACCGATATCCACCTAGATCAATCCTCCCTCCTTATGAATAAATGGTCTCCATTGCATTGAGTTCCCCCATCATATGAGGAAATTTCTGTTGAATTTGGCCTCGAGTGAGCCATTTTCCTTGGTGCAGGAGTTGCCCTGCTTTGACAACTCAATAAAGATGGATCCTTTGTTGTCAAGTTACCTTGATCTATGTGTCCACAATATGATAATTGGATGCATGTTGCATGCATATAGGGCTAATCTATGTTGGTGTCAATTGTTTTGTTATCTCTGAGGTGTCCAATAATGGTGGGAAATATGGTCGAAGGAGAGCAACAATGAATACTAGATGCAGACCAAGGAAGGGGGGAATGTTGAGCTCAAAATGATTGTCACCCACATCCTTGGTGATGGTGTATGACCCATAATGGAGTGGGAAAATCTTTCGATGGGTCCCTGTAAGGCGTTCTTTCTACAAATGCAACCAAACTTTGTCGCCCACCTGAAACTTGTGTGGCACCCGATGTTGATCATGGCGTTGCTTGTACTTGGCATTAGACTTCTATAGAATATCTCGAACCTGTTGGTGGATGTGTTGGATCCGCTCAATGAACCAGGTGGCTTTTTCATCTTCTGGTTGAGCAGGGGACGAGTCGTTTGAGGTGGTCGCCAAGGGTAGTGCAACATCCATGTGGCCCAATGATTGGAATCCCAACCCCACCTGAAAGGGGCTATGGCCAATTGAGCTATGTAGGGCTTGGTTGTAGCTATGATGGACATAAGGAAGACTCTCATCCCATGTGTGGGGGTATTTTGAATTGTACATGCGCAGGATATGTACAACCATCTGATTGACAACCTCAGTTTGGCCATCTGTCTGGGGGAGGAAGGAAGTGGATTTGGTGATCTTGGTATCCAACAATGACCAGAGGCTTGACCAGAATGAGCTGAGGAACCAACTATCACAGTCTGAGATAATGGTTTGTGGGATACCAAAATGTACCCATACTCGTTCAATGAAGAGCTTGGCAGTGGCTTATGTTGTTACGTTCTTCTTGTAGGAAGCTAGAGTCGCCATATTGGAAAAGTGATCAACAATCACAAAAACACAATAATTTTCCCTCTTGGTGGATGGGAGGCCCGACATGTAGTCCATTGAGATGGATTCCCATGGCCTGTTAGGAGTAGGTAGAGGGGTGTACAGGCCTTGTTTCTTAGTGGTCAGTTTGTAAATAGTGCAGGTGGTGTAGGACCTGATATACTTTTCAAAATCCTGTCAAAATTTCATCCAGTAGAAATGTTTCTGCAACATTTCCACTGTCTTTTCAACACCAAAGTATCCTACCACCCAACTATAGTAAGATTCCCAAATAAGATTCACGTGCTCACTTGATGGAACATAGAGATGGTCCAGATGACACAACAACCCATCCTGAAGATGGAAATTAGTGACCACTTAGTTGGAGCCCAAAATTGGATAGGTGATGGAGAAGTCAGGGTCTGTCTCTTAGAGGTGAGACCATCGAGAGGTCTCATGGCTACAAGATTCTAGCAACATGGTGAGTGTCACGACTGGAGGTCGGCTGACGCAGTTAGAAACTCGGTTGGTACTTCTTGTTTTATACTTGATGTTGAGGTGGAACTGTTGTAAGTATGTTGACCACTTCTAATGGCAGTCATTCTGCAATTTTCATTGGGTCTGTATGAACTACAGTGTCTTGTGATCAGTGTGGACTGTCTCCTTCTCAAGAACCTAATGTCTCCACTAGTGGTAGGCTTGCACAATGGAGTACATTTCTTTGTCATAAGTAGGGTAATTATGAACAACATATGATAGTGTCTCACTATGATATGCCATGGGGTGGTCGTGTTGAGTGAGAAAAACACCCACATCATAGTCTGAAGCATCTGTCTCGATCTCAAAGGGATGTTGCAAGTCCAGTAATGAAAGTACCAGGGATGAAAACAAACGCTTCTTCAATTCATTGAAGGATTTTTGTTGGGACATGCCCCACACAAATGTTTCCTTACCTCCACCCATGGTTACTTGAATAAGGGTCCATGTGATATGGGAGAATCCCAGCACAAACCTACGATAGAAACTGGTGAGGCCCAAGAAGCTCTAAAGTTCAATGAGTGTGGTTGGGGCTGGCCAGTCATGGATGACCTAGATATTGGTTGTATCCACATGCACACCATGATGATCAATGATGTAGCCTGAGTAATGGACCCTGTCTATGAAGAAGGATCATTTTTCCAAGTTTTCATATAGTTTGCGTTGCCACAGGGTGTGTAGAACCTGCTAAATATGTTGCAAGTGTTTCGCCTAAGTCTTGCTGTAGATCAAAATTTCATCTATATACACCACTACAAAATTATTGTTGAAAGGTCATAGGATATCATCCATCATCCTCATAAAATTTGTTGGAGAATTTGTCAAACCAAAGGGCATGACCAACCATTCAAAAAAACCTTATTTTGACTTGAAGGCAGTCTTCCATACATCTATTTGTTCTATTGGGACCTGGTGGTAGCCAGACTTCAAATCAATCTTAATAAAGTATTTGACCCCCATGAGATGATCAAGGAGGTCGTCTATTCAGGGAATCAGGTACTGGTTTCAGACTGTGATTTTATTCAGGGCTCGGTAATCAATCCAGAGTCACCAGGTCCTGTCTTTCTTCTGCACCAACATGATTGGGCCCCCACAAGGCGATGAGATGGGAAGGATGTGTCCCTTGTGGAGAAGTTCTTGGATATGCCTCTTGATCTCCTTGTTTTATAATAGAGAGCAGTGGTGGACTGGCCCATTGGGTAGCGGTGTGCCAAGGGTCAGATCGATGGGATGATTGCCTGACAATGTAGAGATACCACGGTAGGAGAGGAGAAGATATCTAAGGTATTATTCCATGGCCTTATCCACTTGCTTATGTTGTATGGAGAGATCGTCCGCAAAGGCCCTGATGTGGTTGCGATATTTCTCTCACTCTGAGAGTGAATCACAAAGAAGACAAATTTCCCGATCTGACAGATGACCTTCCTGCATTGCTTGGAAAATATCAAGGAAATAGAACTAGGAGGGACTGCCTCAGGTATCCTGTACAATTTCCTGTTCAAAGTAATAATAACACTATGAGGCCTAGAATCATATACAACATGACGTTTCCATAAATAATGTAGGCCCAAAATAACATTATAAACTTTGATCGGAGTGACATCACACAATACCTTGTCTTTGAAGGTCTTGATGTCATACGACAGTCGACACCATTGGCTGACATGGAGAACGCTTCCTTGGCGGAGCCATCCAATGGTGTAGGGTTGTGGGTGTAGCATTTTCAGCAAGGCCAACCTCTTGACAACCTCTGTTGATATGAGGTTCTTTTGGCTACCGCTATCAATGATGAAGTGCAGCGGGGTTCCTTTTACCCACATCTGTGAATGGAAAAGGCTCTCTCCTTCTTCTGGATCTTCTAGTTATGTTGGCCCTTGACCAAGTTTTGAGGATCCTTGGTCATGTTTGACCTATTTTTGAGACTTCGATAGGATGTCGAAGGAGAAGCGCAAGATGAAGCGGAGATCATGGGATCTCACCCCCCTTTTAGGGATTTTTGGGATTTGGGATTATGTAACAGGTATGGGAATGTCGGCCCATGGGTTTACCCATGTTTAGGCCTGATTTTGTAGTGTATAAATAAGTAGCTAGGAAATGTAAGAAGAGGTCGGTGTGCTAAGTGCTAAGTGTTAATTTCTAAGTGCAAGTAGTGAGTGTAATGGCTCAGTGCATGCTGTGTGAGACTTGCAAGGCTAAGTGCAAGTGATTGTAAGAGACTGTATGTAGGATTTGTGCTGTAACCTAGCTTGGGGAAGGAGGATCTAGCGAAGAGTGCGCAGATCTCCTGTCCTCTGTGAAGTTGATCTGAAGACTCTATGCACGTAAGAATATTGAAGAAAGCTAATGAAGAAGATGAAGAGTTGGTGGACGTAGCCACGAGGTGGGGGTGAACCACGTACATCATGTGTTGTGAATGCTTTGTGCGATGTGTTGATGTGTTTATGTGTTTATGTATTTATTTTCTTAGTGCTTTGATATAGATGAATGATAAGTAGATTTGTTGTTGCTTTGTGCTTAATAATGAGAGTAAATGTTGGATCTGACCTGTGTGAGTGTTCTTAGTTCTTGAATCTACTAGATCTGATTTGTTTTGTCATGCTAAGTGTTGTTAGATGCTAGATCTGGTTGAATACTGCGATGCTCTGTAATTAGGGTATTTACCTGCAAAGTAGATATTGGTTAAACATTGATGAACTATATTGATAAGTGCTTTGTCAAGGTGTTATAATCATAGATCTGTGTCCCAGCTAAGGTTGCAGACACTAGATTCCTGCAACCACCCCTGCCTCTACCTTGGGTGAGACTTCATCTTCTTCGTAGGTGCTTCCGAAAGGGTTAGTAGTTAGGGTTTTGTTGGTGCGTTGTTGTAGCTTTAAACCCTGGGTCTGCCCCTGTTCCAACAAATTGGTTTCATTGCTAGACCTGAAACTGTGATTGTTGGAAATTGAGGAAAAAGAATCTTTGTGCAAAGATCAGACCTAAAACTGTGATTTCTTGGAACTGAGGCAAAAGAAGATCTGTGCGAAGATTGGACCTGAAACTGTGATTGCTGGGAACTGAGGAAAAATAAGCTCTATGTGAATATCTGACATGAAACTGTGAAAGCTCTATGTGTAGATCTGTTTCCCTAGTGCGCAGTATTATACTCGATCTATGAAAACTATGTGCTAAGAAAAGAAATCCGATTTGAAGAAAAGAGGTAAGATCTTGAAGCTTTGTGCTCCGGTAAAGGTAAGGATATTGAAAAGTTTTAGATATAGAATCTTTGTGCTCTGCTGAAAGCAAGATTAGTGGAATTATTTTGTTTCAAGAGTATGGATCTAGGTATGTTTGATAAATTTTGTCCTAGCCTGAAAACTAGGGCACAGATAGAAGAAAAGAAGTTTGATATGAGTAGATATGATAGAAATAATGAAATATATGTTATACATATGCATAGAAAGAATGTTTGGACTAACAAATGGATGCAGGATCCTAGAAAGAATTTTTTGCAGGTTAACCACTATGATCCTAGTGCGCAGTACAAGAAATGATGGGGATCATTTAAGAGAAAGAGAGGATTAACCCTTTGTTACAGTTGCATAAGACTGGGTCATCTAGATAAGGAATGTCCTGGTAGAATATCTAGTTGTCTTTGTTGTAAATCTATGGACCATGAATTTTTAGATTTCCCTAGAATGATTGCCAAGCTTGAAAAAATGAATATGGAACAAGTAGACCATGAGAAAGGTCAAGAAATTGATACCTTGGCAGAACCCCAGAATGAATCAAAGATTTTACTATTATAGATGAAAGAAACCCTGGATGACCACCGAGATATTAATCTATCAGAGATCTTAAAAGAGAAAGAGAAAATAGAAGTAAGAATAGGATACTTCGACATTGACTATATTCTAGATGAGAAAACACAGGTGAATGTCATGACAGAAAGAACTTGGGGATCTATAGGAAATCCTGCTATGATTCCTTCATTGGGAGGAATAGGATTATTTAGAGGAAAATTGATAACCCTATGTGGAAGACTTACCCAGATATCTATAAGTGCTCATGGAACTTAGACAGAGGAAGACTTTGAGGTTGTTAAATTTATTGAGAACAATGCTCCATTTACTATGTTACTAGGGAAACCCTGGATTGAAAAGGATCTGGCCGGAAGAAAAGAAGAAGAATCCTTAGAGTAGAAGAAGCAAGAATTAAAATATTTCATGACTAGGATGATCGCACAGTTGATTGAGGAACAGGAGAACACATCGAATATATTTAGGACCAGAGACTTGGATTTTGAAGTTGGAAGGAAACATGAGGACTTGAGACACCTATATGTACAAGAGAGTAGAGCATCTACCCCAGATAAAGAAGAAGTATTACTCGTGCACCCTACGAAACAATCTCAGTAGCGCGAAGTTACTATGCCAAAAGAATACAAGAATTAGAATGGAAAGAGGAATAATGAGATGAAGATCACTAGGAAAAAGGCTTGAAAGCACAGTAAGAAGACATCAAATATCAAAAAGTTACAGAAGGTTCTAAAGGGAACTTCGTAGAGGGAAAATTTGCAAAACTAGAACTTCATCGAGATAGAAGAACAGTGTGACATGGAACTTTGCCATGGAAAAGCAATATAGCCATTGGGAAAAATATAACCATTAGACCAAAGCCATGAACGGTGTGACCTTCCCGGACACTGAACTATTCGAGCCACTCACTGCGAATTTTACCACGCTCTGTTACTCGAGCAACATGGGAAAATAGTGGTAGTTGAATGCAGATTTTCACACATATTATCTCCAGCTGAAGAGATCCATTGAATCTAAACCTTGCATGATGTTGAACACCCTACAGCAATTCATACCCCTCACGAAGTTCCACACAGATAGAAACTTCATCTATATTACTGCGCGAGAAGACGAACATAAGGAGGAGCTTCAGTCATACTACAAGCTCACCTCGAGGAGATAACTAAGGAATGGTCAGTCAACTTCTTTAGCCCCACTGACCCTGTAGAGATGTCTGATCCTAAACTTGACATCCTGGAGGCCATTCACATAGAACATGACACACTCAGACCTAGAAAAAGGAAGAAGACCAAAGAAGTCCAAGACTTAAGCAGTGCATCAGAGAAGACTACTTTAGTATCACCTAACTAAGGGGGTGATGACAAAGTAGAAGAAATAAATGGCAAAGAAGATGACTAGAAGAAAGGAGAAGTAACACCACCTAGAGATGAGGCTGATCCTTTGAAGAAGAGGAAGGTTTCTCCCAAGAAACCCTCTTCCCATAATAAATCAAGAGCCACTTTGACCAAGATGCAGACTGTGCTCACTGTCGATGATTTTGACTTCATCATCACAACTGTGAATGACGCCTTGCAGGATATATTGCAGAAACAAGAATCCAAGCAAGAGGATATGTATGACAGAATTGAGGTTGAGCTCTAAGGATTATAGCAAGCCCTTCAGTCCAGTCGTGCAGTGTCCACTGCACCCCTTCCATCAAGAAAACCAGAGTTGGGAGATGAGCCAACCCAACTATGACGGCTAGCTCATGTGACCGAAGATTGCCTTCGACGCGCACAAGAAGAAATAGAACAAGACACCTAGGCCTTGAAGAAAGTGCAAGAAGTAATAGTAGAACAAATCCGAGTTGGAGAGAAGGAGAAGGTTGCACTCTAGACACATTTTGAAGAGGAGAAATCATAGATTCAATAGGAAAAAGAACAGTTCCTCGCAGAGCAACTCGAAGTGCAAGAAGTAGTCAATAAGCACTTCACTTTGTGGCAGTCTTAGAGCCAAAGGCAGAAGACCAAGTCACACATCAAGTAGACCATCTCGCATAAGCTATCCAGTAATTACAGCAAAGAATAGCAGACTTAGATCTCTCCACAGTGCCCGACACCCCATAGGATGTGAGAGATCAAAGGGAAGCAAATGCTCGAGGCACAGTTAAAAGAATCAAGGGCCTCTCCTTGGAAGGTAAAAAACTGAGTGATCGCGGTGCTCAGACATATGAATGACTCACTCATAATCCAGAACTGAAGATAGATGCAGTTGAATCCCCTGTCAGTTGTTGAAAGAATGAAGTGATCCCAAGAGTAGCGCACTTCTCAACAACAGGTCCACGCCATTCAGAGAAAATTCATGGAAGTGACTTAGAGGCTCCAACCTGTACAGGATGAGGCTTTCCAAATGTTCATAGAAATCGAAGGCCAAGGAGTAGAACTAGAGCAAGTCGTCACTACAGCAGAACAACGCCTGGAGGGATCTATCAACGAAGTTATTATCCAAGATTTTTTTGAACAGGAGGTCGTGGCACAACAACAAGTCGAAGAAGCTCGAGCCAAGCTCGAGGATTTTGAAGAAGAATTATCCAGATCAGAGTGACTCGGGATGATTCAAAGGTGAGTGTTGGGGGCTTGTTGGCCCTTGACCAAAATTTGAGGATCCTTGGTCATGTTTGACCTATTTTTGGGACTTCGACAGGTTTTCGAAGGTGGAGCGCAAGACAAAGTGGAGTGGGATCTCGGTCCCCTTTTAGGGATTTTTGGGATTTGGGATTATGTAGAGGGTATGGGAATGTCATCCCTTGGGTCTACCCATGTTTAGGCCTAATTTTGTAATGTATAAATAAGTATCTATGTGATGTAAGAAGAGGTTGGTGTGCTATGTCCTAAGTGTTAATTTCTAAGTGCAAGTAGTGAGTGTAATGGCTTGGTGCATGTTGTGTGAGACTTGCAAGGCTAAGTTCAAGTGATTGTAAGAGACTGTATGTAGGATTTGTGTTGTAACATAGCTTGGGGAAGGAGGATCTAGTGAAGAGTGTGTAGATCTCCTATCCTCTACGAAGTTGATCTGAAGGCTTTGTGTATGTAAGAATATTGAAGAAAGATAATAAAGAAGAAGAAGAGTTAGTGGATGTAGCCCCAAGGTGGGGGTGAACCATGTACATCATGTGTTGTGAATGATTTGTGTGATGTGTTGATGTGTTTATGTATTTATTTGCTTAGAGATTTGATATAGATGAATGATACGTAGATTTGTTGTTACTTTGTTCTTAATAATGAGAGTAAATGCTAGATATGACCTATGTGAATGTTCTTAGTGATCGAATCTGATAGATCTTATCTATTTTGTCATGCTAAGTGTTGTTAGATGATAGATCTGGTTGAATACTGTGGTGTTATGTAATTAGGGTATTTACCTGCTAAGTAGATATTGGTTAAACATTGATGAACTATATTTCTAAGTTCTTTGTCAAGGTGTTATAATCACAGATCTGTGTCCCAGCTAAGGTTGTAGACACTAGAGTCCTGAAACCACCCCTAATTCTACCTTGGGTGAGACTTCATCTTCTTCATAGGTGTTGCTGAAAGGGTCGGTAGTTAGGGTTTTTTTGGTGCGTTGTTGTAGCATTGAACCCTGGGTCTGCCCCTTTTCCAATAGGTTCACCAAGCTAGAGCTTGGTGGTAGCAATGATGGTACTGGGTTCCACGTCAATGATCCATATTTCCCTTTCTAGTTCTAACTCAGATTTAGAACCCACATCTACTTCAGAGGCTTTCACTTCAGCCACCAGCGACTGCTTTGAGCGAGAGTCAGCAGTGTTATACCAAGGGCTCTTATGGCAGTCACACCACTTCTCGGCATATTTTTTTGTCTTTCCAGTGTCCTTATTTTCTTGTGGCTTGAACTGGTTTTCCTAATACTGTCCATATTTTCTCTGTCCTTTGTTCTATGGGTTGGGGCTACCCTTTCCTGGCTTTTGTTGTGAGAGTTTCCCAGACCCAAATTGTCACGTCTTTTGTTTGAGCTACTTCTCGATTTTGACGGCATATCGATAGGTTGCGCTCAAGGACTAGATGTCCAAAAATTCCATTTCAGTCTGGATGTATCTATGCAAATCATCCCGATACTTGAGTGTTATCACTGAAATTTCGTCCGCACAGGGCGACAAGAACTCAACATCATCAACATAGAAAAACAATCATCCATGGCACAAGGATTAACTCCACAGCACATCAAAAGGGCCA
>JZKD02S1663825.1:94694-128866 GCA_000966675.3 Picea glauca
TCGTTCCTTACAGCTGCCAAACGGAACCTTCACAGCTGGTATCCAGTTTTACATCAGCGGGTGTAAGACCAATTTGCATTTACAGAATTTTATATTTAGTTACACTATGTCAATTTCTTCTTCTGTGTATGTGTGAGTTTCTATTGACAGGAACCTTATGTTATCCACAGCTAAATGTTTTTTCTCTCATTCCACATATTTTACTAAAAGAAATACAGTTACGGGAAAGGGCCTTCAGTTTGCATTCCTATTTTGTTCTTCATGCAAAAATCTCTCTTAAAAAACCAAATTGAAACAACATTAAAATCTCTTCCTAAATCGTTTCCATACTAGTACTGTTCCTTAAATGACTGTCCATGCAGTAACTCAACCTAATATTCAACCCAGACTCTCTAATCAAACTCATATCGCTTTAAATCTCTTTGATACAATTCTTAAAACTGCTAACACCCGGGAAGAATTAGAACGTTCATGGGCAGCCATTGAGCAAGACATTACCACCCAGGAACAGTTGGAAGCTAGACAACAAGAACGTAGAAACCCTCATTAGTTTCCATACTGAAGGTAAGTATAATCTTGTATCAACCTTTTGTATACTTTCGGATGCCTTGACACTATACTTTAAAGCCTTAGGTACAGACTCAGGAACAACAGGTCCAATGGGTGGGTTTTCATTGGAGAATTCAAGATTGAACATTGGTGCTCCACAGGAGTGAAGCCCTGATGATGACGAATGGATTGAGAGTTTAGATACCCTAAAATGATGTGTTAGGCCAACTCCTCTTGACACCATGTCAATACAACATTGGATGGTACGAGTGGTAGGAAGCCACATGGATGACACCTGGTAGTGAGGTGGATTTAGATAATGAGGGTTGGATATTTCTGGAGGCTATAAATTGGGATTTAGAGATCGGATACAAGCATGGTCATAGTTTCTTGGAATCCACAGATCAGTAGAATCCATCTATGGTTCTTAGAATTTGATATGTTTCGAGATGAGAAGAGAAAATTTTTAACATCCCACCATCCTAAGAGAAGTTTAAGGGGTCAGGTGTGTTATAAAGTGGTATCAGAGAATATTTCAAACTCTAGGCTTGAATGGGTCGCTAAGTCCTCTTGAAATCATTTAAAGAAATATTTTACTAATTGTCTAACATGCATGATTTCACTGGTAATTTAATTACTAATAACAATGTTGTTTCAACATGTAGGACATGGTGAAAAACAATAGAGGTGATTGGTACAACACAACATGGATGGCACCTCACACCTCAAAGATGAAGAGTCTAATGGTCGGAGGGATATAGAAACTCCTCTAGATTTGATGGCCAATGTTAGAAGTATGAAGGTAGACAATGAGAGGCTTATGAGAGCCCAAGATGAACATGGAGAGTTGAATGCAGTGTTATTGCAGATCCTATAATAAATCAAGAAACATCTACATCAACGTCCTATCAATGCAATCTTGCAATAGTTGGAGAGTTTGAAAATCCCTTCAGATGCTCAAAAGAATGGATTATCTCACAACGATGTGGAAAATAGTTCTTCCGGGAAAAGGAATCAGGATTCCAAGAAATGAAGATTAGGTGGAATTGTTTCCATGAAGTCACCTAGCATGATGAATACTTCAGTAGAGTTGTCCAGTAGTAGCACACAATCAAGTGTTCCAAAGAGGAATAAGAGGAATAATTCTTAGATTTCTTTAACTAAATAATTCAAGAAGGATAGGTTGCTTGCCTTTGATGGAGAGATAAAGAAAGGAGAATAAGTTGAAGAATGGTTGTTTGTTCTGAAGAAGTACTTTTAGGTACAACATTACTCCAAGAATACTAAGGAAAGTGTTACACATCAAAATTACTCACTTCAATGATGACCTACTGTCATCATTACAAGTGTCGCAAGTGTCACACTTTGGCCACAAATGTCACAAACATCACAAGTGTTGCAAGTGCCACAAATATCATACTGTCATATTTCCTATGTCATATCTCAAACGACATCACAAGAACACTTGAGACATCCTCAGAGACTGGTTAAAATAAGGATATGTCATATGACGAAGATTACAATGATTTTGCCTTGAGAAAGACCACCTGAAAATTATTTTTGAAGGGTAGCGCTCCCCTACCCACTGGTAGGAAGCACTAGTGCTCCTTTCCTTCCTTTGGGGGAGTGTTACAACACTATGTGCACCTTTCTAGGGGAGCGTTGTGTTGTTGAGCAAATCAAGGGAAGATTCCCCTTATCTCTAAAGTCAGTTTGATTTGAATCTGAGGTCAAGTTTGAAACTTAGGGAGGATCCACAACTGATGGAGAAATATCCTCAACCTATCCCAAGAATCTCTAAGGTGGTTGAGCCTCTCAAAGCCTATATAAGGAGACCTCCTCATGGTGAAAGAGAGAGACATTGAAGGCATCAAACTTATGATCTCATAAGGGAGAATAATTAGTGAAAGCATATTCATTTTGATTGTGGATCATTTGAGAAAGGGGTTGGACAAGGAGATTTGGATGAGGCTGTTACATCTGCATCTACACTTGTAAGCACCTTATTTTGTTCTTAATAATACATGTGCTTGGCATGTTTCCTTCAAGATTGTGTAAATATGCATGAAATTTTCTTTGATGGATAGATTTAGTTTCAAACTAATCATCGTAGAATAAGAAGTATGATTTGTCTTTGTTGTTTATTGGATTGCAGGACTTGTTGAAGAGCTTAGGGATCAAAGCTCAACTTGAACTGGGTGAGGACAAACATCGTAAAAAGGTACTCATATATTCTTCCTCTTCTCTATAGATTAGCTTAGCTAGGTTTAAAGGAATGTCAATGATCAAAGTTAGCACTTTTTTGTCTTGGTCATAGGGGTGTAGGATCCAAGAGGGAATTCACCTGTCCACAGGGGGATTTTCCTGTAACAAAAATTGGTGACTCCACTGGGGACTGGAGATTTCATTTTTTGGTTTCCTTCCTTAGTCTTGTTTTTGGCCTTTTCTCACCTTTAGATCCTGTTCACTATATTTTTATGGTTCTTAGATGTGTTGTTGGATTTTGGATTCATCCCATACACACTGAATTTCATAGTTTTTATTTATTTATTATTATTATTATTATTATTATTATTATTATTTCTGGGCAAGTTTCTCTTTGTCTTAGAGGCTAGTGCTCCCCTGCCTTTACATCCAGAGTGCTAGCTCTCCCTTCCAGGCTCCCACAGAGCATTGCAACATTCTGGTACCCTTGACATCAGAGCACTGGTCTTTTTCTGCTAAAAAATATTTTGGGAATCCATCTCTGAGTGTAGTTTTTGTTGATTTATCTCCTCAGGACTGCTACTATCTCAATGTGTCTTTGGTTTAGCCTCCAACCATTTTATTTCTAAGAATTTATGATGTTTTGTTTGGATTTTTGACATCTCTCTTCCTTGCTTTGAGTCACTCTTCTTCTTTGATATTTGGAGTCGATCTACTTCTTTCTCATTTATCCGATTGTATGAAAGTTGTTGTAAGGAAATTCAGAGATCTATGCACTGTTCCATTTGATCTTTGAGGTCATTTTTCCTAAGAAATTCCTCTTGTTTGAGTTTTTGGTTTTCTTTTTGCAAGTTTGGTTTCGTTTTTGCTTCTTACTTGATCATATTGAGAGTGTATTTTTGTTTGTGTGATGATTGCTTCCAGTTGCTTAAAATTTGCAGAGAACGAAGTCTGATTGGCATAAGAAGATTTGAATCAAGTTGATTTTAATTCATATTTAAACAAAGAGATATATTTTCGTGATTGGTTTTTTGGATATTAGGATAACGTTTCTGAATAATTTAGCATCAAATTGGATTCTTAATTGAGAATGACTACATCAAGTCTTTGCATTTTTTGTGTTTGACAGTGTAAAGACAATTTCTTCTCCTTCCCTTAAATATACGTTCATTGAAAGAAAAGGTTTCTTATCATTTCTTATGCATTTTTGGGAACCGGGTCATAATATCATCAGTTTCACTCTCATTCACCTCTAAGTAAAGAACAACCACGAAAATCAATGCTAATTAAAATTGATCTAGAACATTTGTTTTTAGAATCTTCCACCAACATTAGACTAGGATTAGCGCTTTGGATTACGTTGTGAGTACAACTCTCCAAAGCACTCAAAACAAACATTAGCATCTTGTGATAGGGAGAGAAAATATAATTTTCATATAAGATTTCAGGGATCCCCCTCTCACACAGGGGTTACACACGAGATCACAGTCGGGAGAGTTACAGAGATTATCTTTTCGTGGTTCAACCGTTCATAGTAGTCAGATTGTATATTGGGGGTTCTTCTTGAGGTTCAATTGTATTCATTTGGTCTCGGTTCTTTGTGAATTCTGAATCCATTTGGAATCCTCTGGATTTCTACGAGTCCACTTGTCCTCAGTTCTCTCGAAATATTTCAGACTTGTTATCTTGCCCATACGTTCAGAATGGACTGTTGACTATACCTGCCCAGGGGATGTCTACGAGTTGGTGTTCTTAGTAGCCATAATATTTAGGGTCTTTACACGAGGTGACCATGAAGGGAAGTCTTTGTTGTACCTAGAACAGACGGTGGTCAAACTCACTCAGGCTCCTTGGAGGGTAAATCCACAATTACTACGTGGAAGCTTGCACCAAGGCGTAAGCCCATTAAGCAGGTCAACATTGTAACTATTCCACCCGCTCATATCCTAGCCCCTTCTTGACTTGATCATGCGATGTTTGATTTCATCACCAACTAGTACGGTCATCGAGAGAAGGTTTGTTTGCCTGGTCTGATTCCTATATTTTATTAGTGAATGCTTGTTTGTTTCCTATAGTTGGCCATAGATTTTTTTCATTCTTTACTTATCTCAAGCAACATCGGCCTTTGCCATTCATGTAGGATGCAAGGGCTGCCCCCAGAGGATCCGGAGGCTACCTACCCTTGCTTCCTAAATCACTAGAAGGCCCCCCTGAAGGAGTGTCTTATAACAAAGTAGCTTCTAAGGTTGGAAGCACACACTCTTTAGAGAGATTCTGAATTGTTTATGATTCTTTGGAATATTTTTGACTTCCCATAAACCCAGCTTTGAGTATTAGACAAGATCCGCGTCTTGTTTGGATGAACTCATCTGGAGAAATTGTTGTTATTGATGATACTGAAGTACCTATTTGACCTAACATAGGATCTGGACTAGAGGAGCCACTTTTCCAAAGTGAATCATTTAGGTCCCCGGCTCATATGGTTGGAACCTTTGGTTTTGGTTCTATCCCTTTAACAATACGTGATCTATAAGGTAACCTAGGAGCGAGTCTCGATCGACATATGGCATCACAAGTGCTTGAGATGTCTGTTAGTTACACAGTACCCTTAGACCACTTTATTGGTATGACCAGTAATGTCATCACCAATGCAGACCAATTTTTGATTGGTTCTCACTCGAATCCCAGTCTCCAGATGGCGCATTCTACTATCACTGCCAGTAATGTGACACCACTCCAAGTTCTAATTGGAACACCACTTAGGCCAAATCCATCACTTCCCCCTGGGTCTAGATATCTAAATCCTTCCATTTCTAACACTGCCCAGGTTACATCCGTATTTTCTGGTATTTTTGTTCCTCCTGGATATAACGTCGCTGTTGATTTTATACCTACACCTTTATTTGGAGGATCTGACCTTGGTGGCTCTAATTCAATTGGAGGAATCGATCATTCATTCACTTATGGTTACCAGATTCCTATAGGAAATAAACCTCACACTAGGGGGACAATCTCAATTTGGGGGTCAACCTCAACTTGGGGGGAAACCTCAGGCTGGAGTCCATAACCCATTGTATGGACATAATGCACTTGCAACAAAAAATCTACCTTGGAACCTTCCTTTCCAAGGAAATCCACAATTATCTGGGGGACAACATCCTCAAGGACAACAACAACCTTATCTTTCCCATGGGACTAATGTGTATCCTCCTCATGGATAATCCTCATAACCCATCAGGTTATCCTCCATCTGCAAATGCTTCTCAACCATCCTCGAATCTTATTTATCCTAGTAAAAAACAAACATATATAGGAGGACCTACTAGATACAATTATCCATCTAACCTAGTTTATGGCCCTACCGGTATCCCTATGCTGCACTAGTATCACCCTCAGGTTAATCGCCAATTACCTTTCCTTGCAACTCTGGATCTCCCAGACTTGTCTCGGTTGACTAATGATCCTATACTACATTCTCCTTTTTGGCCACTGATTCTAGTTAAATTACCTTATGATATCCCAAAGTTTGATGGTAAACCTGGAGAAGACCCAAATAACCATGTAATGACTTTCCATTTATGGTTTTCATCAAAATCCTTAATGGACAATTCTATATGTTTACATCTTTTCCAGTGAACACTTACGAGCTTGAAAACCAAGTGGTATATTGAACTTCCATGTGGTTCTTTCCAAGATTTCAACTCCCTTGCCATGTCCTTTCTCATGCACTTTCAACTACCCATTCGTTACGAGATGGGTACCGAACTCTTGACCTCTCTTCGTTAAACCAACTTCGTGCATATCTCTGATCACATTCATGAGTGGATATGGTGATGAAGGTTGATCAAAGCAATCATTCCTTACCAGTTATTGGCATAATGGTTTACCAAATCCCTTTTACCCCCAATTTCTCGTGACATCACTATGGGCGGTGTAGTCACTGAGGAAGAAGCCACTGCTCGGGCTCAGTACTTAGATTTGGTTTATTCACAATCTGGTACTTTGTATGATTTGATTCCAAATGCTACTCGTGCCACTATCAATCCATACAAACCTTCATCCTCATCGTATGTGGATGAAGTTATCGGCACCATTAAAACCCAATCTACTTCACAGTCAACTGGAATTGTAAATCGATCTACTTCGACACTCTGTCCCTGTTTGAACTCACTCTCCTCTACCTCCCTTCCAACTCAATTCTTTGAGGTGAATGCAGTTCAATCTGCCCCTTCACAACAATCCAGAGGTAAGAAGAAGACAAAGAACAAACCCAAGAAGAATAACACTAATGAACAACCCAAAACTCAAACTCCACCACCTACTACCGAAAAAAAACCATAGAGGAAGCCAAAATTCCCATGTCTTATTTGTGGTGATGATCACTATACTTGAGATTGTCCACATCATGATGAAGTGGAAAAAACTTTCAAGGGAAATTCCCAACCTGCCATGCTTACACAACCTTTTCCTCAACAACAATCTATGGCTGCTCAAACCCCCTCTCCAAGGGGCAGTTCTAGCCACCCTCCTAATGATGAATCCTCGATGAGTGCTCACATTTATATGTTTAGTGGAATTGATTTAACCACTCGCTCTACGACTTATGACACACCAATTAAACCTGACAAAGAAAAGGTCTCTAACGGTTCTTTACCGGATCCGTCTCCCATGACTGTTAGTTCTCCTTATATTAGTCCTCCATCTAGGTCACTATATATAGATAATCCTACCTTCGACTCTATACTATTCCCTCCCAAGAGAACCATTTGCAAATCTACTTTCAATCCTAGTTCACGAACTACCCAAAACTACAACATTGTTGAAGATTTTTCCCAAGCAGCGTGTGCTATGTTTGCACTAGAAGTTATACAACATTGCCCAAGTCAACATAGAACACTCTTGGATGCCATTGGTGCTTTTTATCCTGAGTCATCTAATAAAATCACGTTTAACCTGGACAATTTTAATTCACGAGTTTCTCATCAACTCACTTTTCAGATTGATGTTGTTGTTCATAATTAACACATTCACCACACTATCTTGGATGAGGGAGATTCTACTTGTGTCATGTTGTTAGCCTACTGGAAAGGTTTAAAATCACCTACACTCAAACAATCCCCTATGATGTTGCAAGCATTCGATGGGTGAGGTTTCCATCCTCATGGAATCTTGCAGTCCTTAGTCATTCAGTTGGGTGGAAAAACTGTTTCTGTTGATTTCAAGGTAGTTGATGCTCCACTCGATTACAAATTTCTACTTGGAAGAAGTTGGTTTTATGCTAAGACTGCCGTAGCTTCTTTGGTGTTTCGATGTGTACAATTTCCTCATCAAGGTAACATTGTCACTATCGACCAATTAGATTACTATAGACCCGATTCTCACACTCCCCCTACCAACAATATTCCTTTCTTGGGAGATCACAAGATCATGTATGAAAGTGTTGGTGTAGTCTTGTTAAAATACTCTAGCTTTATGGATACCTTCCTTGCACCGCTTTCTCCTACCACACATCATATTGCCACAATTAATATGATTTCAACTATGGCCTATCGGTCCTTGGAATCATATGATCCTTGGATTGTACCTAGTCCTTTGGAGTTTGATGCACTAGGTGATGTTATGCCACTTAGTCTAGCAGAGGATTCATACACTGCTATTCAATATGCCTCTCCCTCCATGGATTACAAACATCTATTGGCACCCAACACCTACTTGATGCCATCTTGGTTGAATTCCTTGTCTTTTTCTTTGACTACATTTCTCATATTTTTCCTTTCGATGAATCCATTATGGAAATTCTTAGCATTGACGAAGTACCTTGGGATGATAACCATCATCGATCCTCTTTTATTCCACCTCTCAAATAAATAAAGGAAGATATACACTCTATATTCCCCCCCGATGTTGTCGACTTTCCACAATCTCCTATACTTACGTAGGATACTATTTCTAAAGGGAATTTAGGAAACATTTCTTCTATGGTCATTATTGATATTTCAATCAAGGAGGGTGTCATGGAAAATATTAATCTTGGTGCTAATTGTTCACCCGAGGAAGTGGTTTCTTATACTGCTTTATTCAAAGAATTTTGTGATGTCTTCTCTTGGAGCTACGAGGAAATACCAGGGATCAATCCTTCGATCATTGTGCATGAAATTAAAACTTACCCAGGTGTTAAACCTGTTCGACAGAAACTTCACCCAGTTCATCGCAAGAAAACTACGACTATTAAGGCAGAAGTTGAGAAATTATTGAAATCTAGATTCATCTATCCTGTCCCCTTGATGGAATGGGTTTCTAACATTGTTTTGGTCACTAAGAAACAAGGGACCATCCGTGTCTGCATTGATTATAGGGATATCAATAAGGCTTGTCCAAAAGACAATTACCCTACACCCTTCATCGACCAAATCATTGATAATTGCGATGGTAGTGTGATTTTCTCTTTCATGGATGGATTCTCAGAGTACAACCATATTAACATTATACCCGCTGATCAACACAATACAACCTTCATCTGCTCGTGGGGCACTTTCACTTATCAAAAACTGCCATTTGGTCTCAAAAAAAGCTGATGCTACATTCCAACGGGTTATGTCATATGCTTTCCACGATATCAAACATATTGCAGAACCGTACCTCGATGATTTTCCTTCCCATTCATCCAGTCAATCATACCATATTGGTCATCTATGGGATATTTTTATTCAATGTCAGTTCTACCGTATTCATTTGAACCCACACAAGTGTATATTTGCTATCGAATCGGGTCAACTCCTCAGTTTCATTATCTCTAAATACAGGATTCGGGTAGATCCCTTAAAGATTAAGGCTATCCTTGCTTTACCTCCACCTAAAAATCTGATACAACTCCAAAGTTTGTAGGGGAAAGCAAACTTTCTTCCCCATTTTATTTGTAACTACGCTAATATTACCAAAGGATTTATGCGATTGTTGCAAAAAGACACTCCTTTCATATGGGATGACACTTCTCAACGATCTTTTGATGCTCTAAAGCATGCATTAACCAATACGCCTATGCTACACCATACAAATTATATGCAGGACTATATCCTTAACTTAGAAGCCTCTACTTCGACTATGGCTACAATATTAGTTCAAGAGGACCCTAATGGTGATGAACATGTGATATACTATCTGAGCAAAAGTATATCTGGTCTAGAGCTCCAATATTCACATGTTGAGAAGTTGGCTCTCACAGTTGTTATTGTTGTCCATAGGTTTCTCCATTACATCTTGCTACACACTACCATGGTTATCCCAGACTCTAACCCCATGTATTATATTCTGACACGTCAATTTCTTGGGGGAAAATATTCCAAGTGGATCGTTATTCTTCAGGAATTCAATATCAAGTTTTCCAAGTCCAAAGCCAAAAAATCCTTGGTGTTTGCGGAGCTTATCTGTGATATTCCCCATGTTGATGAAGATACTGAGCCTAGATATTCTCTTCTCAATGAATCTCTATTCCTAATTAGCACATCCGATCCTTGGTATGGAGACATCCTTCTTTATCTCTAAACCCAACGTTTTCAGCCTGATATCTCTCGTGAAGAACATTGTCGTATTCATCACCATTCTCGATGCTACCTTATCATCGGTGGCACTTTGTATCACTGTGGTATTGACACTATTCTACGATGTTGTTTAACTCATGACTAGGTTGAACATGTTCTTAATGATTGTCACCTTGGAGCATGTAGCAGTCACCTTTCTGGGATGGATACAACTCAAAATGTTTTACGTACCGACTACTTTTGGCCCTCTATTTTCAAACATTGTATTGAGACTGTCAAAAAATTTCCACCCTGCCAAGTTTTTCATAAAAAGGCATGCACCCACCCCACTCTGTTGCATCCCATTATACCCATCGGCCCCTTTTCCAAATGGGGCATTGATTTCATGCAGTGTAAGCCTACCTCAGCCGGGGGGCATAGTTATATCATCGTTGCCATTGATTACTTCACAAAATGGGCTAAGTCTATTCCTACCTTTATGAATGATGGTCATACTGTAACTCTCTTCTTCTTCATCCACATCATCACTCACTTTGGTGTTCCACAAGCCATTTTCACTGATCACGGTTCACATTTTCAAAACTAGATGATGAGTGAGTTACATGCCAAGTTGGGTTTTCGCCATGAGAACTCATCCCCTTACTATCCTCAAGGAAACAGATAAGTTGAAGCTATCAACAAAGTCCTTAAAACCATGATTCAATGTATGGTAGGGGAAAACAAAACATCTTGGCACTTACAACTTTTCTCTTCTCTCTGGGCTTACCACACCTCAGTGAAAACCATTATTGGATTCACTCCTTTCCAGTTAGTATATGGCATAGAATTGTTTTTACCAATCAAGTGTGAAATTCCCTCATTAAAACTCAAAGTAGAACTCCTGCTGAAGAAGAGCATTTTTTATATCTGACCAGGTTGGATGAAACACATCATGATGCTGCTCTCGTTAATGAAACGTATCAAAAGAGTTTGAAGAGTCAATATGACAAGTTCGTCCACCCTCGTACTTTTGCAGAAGGAGACCTAGTCCTCGTTTATGACCAGGATCATGATAGGTTAGGGATAGGCAAGTTAGAACCTTTGTGGCATGGTCCTTACATCGTGAAATGTGTTTTACATAGATGCACCTATGAGCTAGTTGACTATGATGAAATCTCCTTGGGTGAGCCCCGAAACGAGATTTACCTTAAGAAGTACTATGCATAGGACATCTAGGATATGTGCTTTGTACACTATTGAATTTTATTTTTGGTGTGTATTTTTCTCTTGCATGCACAAGTTTTTTCTTAGCCGCTTATACTTTGTCTTGTGATTTTGTGCACATATGACAACTTCCTTTCCTATATTTGTCAAGTTTACAGATGGCGCTAGTCGACACACCTAGAATATTTCTTCTGCAGCTTGGGTCATTTAACACTCTAATGAGTTGGTGAGTTCAAGGGGTATTTGTCTAGGATCGACAACTAACAACATGGAAAAATATCATTCTGTCATCGGACTTTTAACCGAAGCCTCCTCCCTAGGTATATCTCGCATGATTATTAACCTAGACTCTCAAGTCATGGTCTGTCAACTTAATCAGATCTACGCCATTCACAATCCTATCCTATTGTGTCTCCACCTATGAGTTCATCGTCTTGAAAGAATGTTTGAATTTATCGAATACAAACACATACCAAGAGGACTTAATACAACTTCAGATTCACTAGCAAATTATATCATGGATCAATATCTCGCGCATAGATGATTTTTCAAAAAGGAAATAAATCATATAAAATACATCACATGTAAACTAAACGCATCACATAAAGACATTATTATTTGAAAACATCATTTGGCACTACAAAAACTCGGATATGTATATATATACTGCGTGATATAAAATGTTTGGTTACATCAAAAAAGTACATAGAAGGACAAAATTTTGGGTTCTCATGCCTATAACATCACCATACAGACCATACAAAACATCAGGAACATCCTAATCCTCCTGCATCACGTTGTGCTTTGAGTATCACACTAATTCATGGGCTACTCGTCTTAGTAGGGAGTTCAGGCTCTCGAGGAATCCCATTGTATGTCTTTGTAGATGCAAGGGTACATCCCGCCTCGTAAGAGGAGGGACACCCATCGTGAGACCACAAAGGTTTCTCTCAACCTCCAGGAGACCCCCTGCCGCTACCTCATGCTCTACTGCTATCTAAGCATATCCATGACGCCCCAATGCTGGAATATCCGTCGAACGTGTTGTTCCTCTTTTTGCAAGATGAAACAATACATTTGTTAAAAAACTCTTCTAAGTACACATAAAAACAATATAAATTTTAAAATGAAAAAAAAAAACACTGGACAAGTTTTTTTGGTTTCTTATCTGATGCGTCCCAGCCTATTTCATCTAGAAGAACCAGGTCCATGCTACCCTGGAAATCCACTACGGTGTATGGGAATTCCTCTATGATGATCAATTGGTGTCTTGGCTAAGAAAAGAAGTCACCTGTAAATATAAACTCTGACTCTGTCCCTAGCCTCAGAGACAGACTCGTCCAATGCTCCATGCATGGTTCACCCACCGGTCATGTTGCTAGTGAAATATTTGGTTGCATATCTGGAATCCACTCTAGGAAGAATGAAACCAAAAATGAATTGTATCCAAACTACTTCTGCTGGCCCATCCTACATCTCGAAATCTACTCCTTCACATTTTGAAGGAATGTTGTGCTCCAGTTAAATACAGTTGGCTCCATACACTGTAAAGCATAAGCCATCTGCGATCTCGAAGCCAAGTGTGCGCTAGTACTGCCTGCCAAAATCGTGATGGAAAATAAAATATATCGAAGAGGTAGATCCCTAACATCTTTTATCGCAATCCTACCTACCACCAATCTCAATCCTGGAATGTAATGATTTGCCATATATTCTTCTACAGGAACTGGAAGTTCCCTCTGCCCAGATAAGATAATAGGGGCTCATCTCTTTGAGAGGATGGTCAGGAAATAAACATCCTCTAACTCAATGGCAAGCAATTATGTCCCAACGTGGAATCCCTGTTCAGCAGTGTTCCATAACCCGATCATGTACTCAAGGAGGAGAACTTCCTTCTTCATATTTTGCATCTTAAAAAACTCGAGGAGACTGCAATTCCTCAATTTTGCACTTGATCGGGGGTTTTGCAAAGAAGCCACATCATTGGGATCATGTTCACGCTCTTTCCACTCAATCATGACTTTTTTCCAAGTATAGCCTGCAACCATCATCAACAAAAGGCCATTAGTCATGTTACATTAACAATTTTTTGGGTAAATTAAACTTTAAAATCATTTTGTTTTTGTTTTTCATGCCAACGCCCCCTTAATTCTCTAATCAAAGTGCTAGCGCCCCCCAAACAGGCTCACCAGAGCATTGAAATTTTGAATAGCGCTCCCCCTAGCCCTTTAGGGGAGAGCCGAGCCTCCTTGGCGCGTGGGGCCCTCTAGGGCATCAAATTTAAAGCAAGAAATTACCTAAAAATAAATTTTAAACCATGCAAAATGTTTGGAAGGTGTCGAGGAACAAATTGATCTGAACGGAAGAAGAAATGGATGACTATAGCTCCAACACCAATGAATCCAAGAATCACCCTCCAAAGTCAATTTCTATACTACTAGAAGTTTTGGCACAGATGAATTGGTAAAACACATTTTTTACCCTATATTACTATTATAGATTTCAGTTTTTGCTAAAACCATAGTTATTTTGGGTTTTAAAAATCATTTTGGAGATATTATTAATACCCCGGTATGCATTTTTATCATTATTGGTAGGTTTCGAAGAGGTTTTGTTCGATTTTATCTTGTCGCACTAACGAGCATGGTCTTAGTTCCTTCTCACGCTCGAAAAAAAACATGAGAACGCAACCAAGTAAAATTTTATCTCTTTTTTTGACTCGCATGGATACACGAAAAAGGAACCCCCTGGAGTTGTCTTTAAGCTCTTTCAGATTCTCTAAACATGAAAAGATTTCCGAGTGATCTTGTTTCCATTCCCACTCATTAACATGTTTGAAAGGGCGTCTTTCAAGTGATAATTTATCTCTTTTTCGGCCTCGCAAGGCTAACATTACGAAAAATGACAACCCTGGAGTCATCTTTAAGTTTTTTTCAGACTCTCTAAACATGAAAAATCACCGATTTTACCTTCTTTGGACTCGTTAAAAAATCATACATTGAAGGGACCATATGGGACCGAACCCTTACTTCTTCTAGTTTGTTAAACAAAGGAAGAGGGACTTACCGAAGGTGAGTTATATCGAGCATGTGTTATCCTCCTCCATCTCATTAAATTAAAAAGAGGTACTCGTCTATCTAGATGGGGGAAAACCTTGAAGGAAGAAAGCCAAGCAGTTTTTAAAAACATCATAGGTCACTCTTATGGTCACCCTTGAACATGACACTTTGTCTTTGCAAACATTTTAATCCATTGAACCTCTACACTGAACCATTCCTCTAAGTTTCTTTACTCCTTTGGGTCACCAGACAAAAGTCACAGTATCCACTACATCATAATTTTTTGGTCCATGTCATGTTTCTGTTATTGTGCCTCAGTGTTCAAGGGAAGTATCTTCCTCGAGAGTCAACCATCACAAATTTCCTATTTCAAAACCCATGTCAGTCCATTCTCATCTGATTCACCACCTTATATATCTATTTCAATTTCGTGTCGTTGATGGGGGATACATCAAGGGCCTCCTTCGACGAGTCCATTCCTTTCAACTTCAACACATTATATGGGAACTAGACCTAGAAACCAGTTAGTACCTTGGGACCTGCATGCCTCAATGGCAGTCCTCCTTGCTTTCAACAGTAGGTTTACATCATTGACCTCTAATCGGATGATTCCATGAATGTTCGACTTCAGCTCATTTATTCACATTTGCTAGAATGTACTAGGGTACCTTGGGAATCATTGACATCAATGGTGATTTACCTTGCACTTGTTAATGATTTACCTTGCACTTGTTAATGATTTACCTCATTGATCGGTAATCAAGTAGTTTCTACTGTGTTCAACATCAAGACATCTATTCACATGTTTAGATCCGTACTTCATCGGGATCGGTAAAAATACCCTGGGTTGAGTGATCACTCTGATATATACTTTACCCAGGTTGCAACAGAGTTTCTTTTGAGAATATTGATACATATATTGTCACTTAGATCCACTTTGTATTGGTTTGTGGCTATGTATTGTCGTCTCATAGATCCACTATGTATTTTTCATGGCTACAATCAGTTCATGCCATGGAAGTATAGATCCACATTGTATCTTTGGTGGCTATACCTTTTTATTAATATAATTATGGATCTGCAATGTATCTTATGGTGGCCATACCTTGGAAGTATTTATCACTCAAGCATAGGTATGCATGCCTTGGGTTTGAAACATATCATAAAATTTGTCTGATGGTTGTATGCAGCTTCTACCAGGTTCTCCGAGTCCATACCCTTGCTCGAAAAAGTCTACAAAGTACTTTAGTCATCAGGTTTTGTCTTCTAACTTCGCACTTTGGGGGGAAATATGTTACACATCAAAATTACTCACTTCAATGATGACCTACTATCGTCATTACAAGTGTCACAAGTGTCACACTTTGGCCACAAATGTCGCAAACATCACAAGTGTCGCAAATATCATATTGTCATCTTGCCTATGTCATATCTCGAACAACATCACGGGAACACTTGAGACATCCTCAGAGACTAGTTAAAAGAAGGATATGTCATTTGACAAAGAGTACACATATTTTTCTATGAGAAAGATCACTTGAAAATCATTTTTGAAGGGCAACACTAGCTCTCCTTGCCTTCCTTTGGGGGAGAGTTACAACACTCTGTGCACCTTTCTAGGGGAGTGTTGTGCTGTTGAGGAAATCAGGGGAAGATCCCTCTTATCTCTGAAGTTAGTTTGATTCAAATATGAGGTCAAGGATGAAACTTAGGAAGGATCCACAACTAATGGAGAAAGATCCTCAACCTATCCCAAGAATCTCTAAGGTGGTTGGGCATGTCAAAGACTATATAAGGAGGCCTCCTCATGGTGAAAGAGAGAGACATTGAAGGCATCAAACGTATGATCTCATAAGGGAGAATAATCATTGAAAGCATAGTCATTTTGATTGTGGATCATTTGAGAAAGGGGTTGGACAAGGAGAGATGGATGAGGCTGCTACATCTGCATCTATAGTTGTAAGCACCTTATTTTGTTCTCAATAATACATGTGCTTGGAATGTTTCCTTAAAGATTGTGTACATCTGCATGAACTTATCTTTGATGGATAGATTTAGTTTCAAAATTATCATGGTAGAGTAGGAAGTATGCTTTGTCTTTGTTGTTTATTGGATTGTAGGACTTGTTGAAGAGCTTAGGGATCAAAGCTCAACTTGGACTGGGCGATGAAAAACATCGTAAAAAGGTACTCATATATTCTTCCTCTTCTCTATAGATTATCTTAGCTAGGTTTAAAGGAATGTCAGTGATCAAAGTTAGCACTTTTTTGTCTTGGTCATAGGGGTCTAGGATCCAAGAGGGAATTCACCTGTCCGCAGGGGGATTTTCCTGTAACAGAAAGGATTTCCATATTTAACCTAAATGGAGGATCTTCCATCTGGTGGGAAGACCTTAAGGAGATCAAAGGGTTGAAGGAAAGAAAATTGACAAGGAAACAATTTGAGAAATACTTCTGAAAGGATTAACTATTGGAAAAGAATTATGATGATGAAGTTAAGGAATTCCATGAGCATCAGTTGGGTTATCTTACCATGGATGCATATGAAAAAAGGTTTATGGAGTTGTTGAGATATGTCCCTTACCTCAAGGATGAGAAAGTGAGATTGCAATATTTTCTAAGTAGATCTCCACAATCCTACCATGATCAAATTGAATTTGATAAACCTAATACATCGTAGGACATTATTTAGAAGGCTAAGTGTTGTTATGATCAATCTAATCATAAGCAAGATACCTCAAAGGAATGGAGGAGGAAGGACTAAAGTGGATTCCAGAAGAATTGATTTAAACCATTTCCTTACAAAAATGAGGAAAGGTGCACCATTGGGTCAACCAAGCATGAGTGTGTTTCAACAAAATTTTCCATCTTAAAGTGGAAATAAACCAACATAGAAAGCAAGAGAAAGAGTAGAAGATCCCATGAAGGACCTTTGAAATGTTGTGGATGTGGAGAACCACACTTTTTGAGGGATTGTCCCCATAGAAAACATGATAATAGAAGGGTGTATAGTGTGCACAAAGCAGTTATAGTCAATTATGTAGCTTGAAGTGTGTCGAGAATCTATGCAACTATAGAGAATTGGAAAGCATACCACCAAGCCTCTGTGGTGGATTTATAAGGTATCATTTCCATCAACTCATCTCTAATTTAATTGACCTAGGTTCTAACCATAGTTATATTTTTCCTTGGGTTATTGAGGCATGTTCATTGTAGAGAAATAAACATGTGAGAGCATGGCTAGTATAGTTAGCCACTGGAACAAAGAGGAAAGTGGTTGAGTTGATTGATGCATGTCTGGTTGAAACAAATGGATTTTAAACTAAGGAAGCCTTAAATATCATAACCCTAGGCTCATATGATGTACGTTTGAGAATGTATTGGATAAATTCCCATAAGACAAAGTTAAATTGTTATGAGAAGGTTTTGGAATGAGAAGGTGAGAAAGGAAATCAATGCAAGGATTTTTCAAGGCATCTAGAATCCAGTTTCAATAAGGAAAATATCAGCGTTGCAACTCAAAAAATTCAGCTAAAAAGGGTGTCCCTTGTACATTACACAAGTTCTTAACTCAGCAAAGAGAAAATATATGAAGGATGAATATCACCCAATACTCTGGGAATTCAAATATGTGTTTCCAGAGGAAGTTCCTAGAATACCTCTGAAAAGAGATCTTGATTTCTCAATAGATCTCGTGCCTAGAGTGGTACCACCATGAAAAGTTCCTTATAGAATGAGAACACCAAATTTGGTGGAGTTGAATATGAAAATAAAGGAAATGTTGGATAAAAGTTACATCAAGCCAAGTGTGTCCCCGTGGGGATCACTAGTCCTATTTGTAAAGAAGAAGGATGACACGTTGAGACTGTGTCTCGACTATAGACAATTGAACAAGATGACCATCAAGAACAAGTATCCTCTTCCTAGGGTAGATGATCTCTTTGATCAGCTTAGAGGAGATGCAATTTTCTCAAAGATTGATTTGAGGTCAAGATATCACCAAGTCAGAATCAAGGATGATGACATCCAAAACAAAACCTTTATAACAAGGTACGAGCACTATGAGTTTGTGGTGGTACCATTCAGACCCACAAAGGCACCAACTACATTCATGTGTTTAATGAATAGCATGCTCGACAAGTATTTGAACAACTTTGTCTTAGTATTTGTGGATGACATTTTTGTGTATTCCAAGAATAGAGAAGAGAACAAAGAGAATATTAGGGTGGTGCTACAATTTTTAAGAGAACACTAGTTGTATGCTAAGTTCAGTAAATTTGATTTATTTAAAAGGGAAATCTAGTATCTAGGCCATGTGATCTCAATAGAAGGAGTGAAACTGGATCCTTAAAAAGATCAAGGTAATCATGGATTGGCCTACCCGTAGAAATGTAATAGAAGTAATATCCTTCACAAGATTTCCTGGATATTATAGAAGTTTCATAAAGGGATTTTCCAATATTGGTAATCCTATCACTTCGCTGCAAAGATAAGGGAAGAAGTTTATATGGTCACCAAAGTGTGAAGGAAGCTTCCAACAACTGAAGCATCTTCTGACTAAATCCCATGTTATGAAAATTGTAGACCTTGAAAAATATTTATTGGTTTGTATTGATGCTTGCAAGGAAGGACTCGACAGAGTTTTCATGCAAGAAGGGCAAGCGATTTGTTATGAATCGTGAAAGTTGAATGAGCATGAGAAGAGGTATGTTACCCATGATCTAGAATTGATAGCTATTGTGCATGCATTGAATATGTGGAGACATTACTTGCTCGGGAGATGATTTGTCCTAATGACCGATCATTGTGTTCTGAAGTACCTATTTGAATAGCCAAGGTTGAATGCAAGACATGCCACGTGGATGGTGCTAATTAGAAAATTTTATTTCTAAATCAAACAAATAAAAAGGAAGGAAAATAAAATGGTAGATTCACTCAACCAAAGAGTTCATACAACACACTTAGCAACAACAAGTGTAGGGGAGTCTAATCTTAAACAAAGGATTAAAACCCTCTTGCAAGGAGATGAGTTTTTCACTCAAGTGGAAGAAGCATTACAAAGAGACCCTAGAGGGAAGAAATATGAAGGGTATCATCTTGGAACCGATGGTATGTTGTTATATAATAATAGAACGTATGTGCCTAATTCAGTAGAATTGAGGTGTTTAATTATGGACAAGTTCCATAGAAGACAATATGTAGGTCACCTTGGTTACCAGAAAATGGTGGTAGCTATAAGGTAGTTATATTATTGACCCTATATGAAGAAGGAAATCACTCAACACATCGCTAAATTCCTAGAAAGTTGAGCACATACAGGTGAAAGTTGAGCACATACATCATGCAGGTCTATTGTAACCTTTTCCCATTCCCAAAGGGAAATGGGAAATGATTTCCATGGATTTCATCATCGATTTTCCAAAGAAAATAAAACAACATGATTCAATCATGGTTGTAGTGGATAATATGAGCAAGGCCACTCATTTTATCCCCATTAAATCTACCTTCAAAGCCAAAGATGTTTCTAATGTTTTTATGAAGGAAATTTTTAGATTGCATGGTTTTCCCAAAACCATAATTTCGGATAGAGATTCCAAATTCACCTCAAGTTTTTGGAGAAGCATGTTTGTAGGATTGGGAATGAAATTAGAATTTAGTACAAACTACCATCCTCAAACAAATGGTTAGACTGAAAGAGCAAACATAATATTAGAGAACATGTTGAGAATGCATGTTATGCATCAACCCAAGTAGTGGGAGGAGTATCTACCTTTGGTAGAATTTTCCTACAACAATAGTAATCAGGAATCATTGAAAATGAGCCTTTTTGAGGTCGTGTATGATAGAAAGTGTAGATCCCTAATTAATTGGAATAGTCTAGTGGATAATATCACACTTAGACCATAATTTCTCAAGGAGATGGAGTAGGAAATGGTTAAGATAAGGTATAATATGAAATTATCTCAAGATATACAAAAGAGCTATGTAGACAACAATAGAATTCATAGAGAGTTCAAAGCAGGATACCAAGTGTATCTCTGAGTGAAACCTAAGAGGAGTTCCCTAAGAATGGGAATGTGTGATAAATTGCAACCTGCTATTGTGGACCATTTGAAGTCCTGGAAAGAGTGGGAGAAGTAGCATACAAACTTGCATTACCACCTCTTGTTCAACCTCATAATGCATTCCATGTATCTTTGTTAAATAAATATGTACATGACCGTAATCATGTAATTGATTGGACTGTGATACAGGTGGAACTAGAAGGAGAATTCTATCCTGAATCGCAATGCATCCCAGATAGGAGAGAAATATTTATCTGGAACCAAGACATTATGCAGGTCAAGGTGCAATGGAAGCACTTTGGAGCAGTTGAAGCTACATGGGAGCTGGAAGATTCTGTGAGATTAGCATACCCATTTTTGTTTTCTATGTAATTGTATATACATGGTGTTTTAAACATTGAGGATGGTGTTTGTTTTAAGAGGGAGGGGAATGTAACACCCTATTTTCTCCAAAGGTTGTAATTATGCTAAGACTTCATATAAGTGTACTTATGAAGGATGTAATTATTTTTTGATTTAATAAAAACACCAAAACCATTGACTGAGAGGGAACAACCTTTAAATTATTGTCCATGATACACAAGTGGGATTCAATGAAGCGGGGATTGATGAAGTGGCATGGAATGGGGAGATGAGTCTTTTTTATGAAGAAAACAGGAAGCTTGTTTAACAGGATTAATTATGCTTTCTAAGAATAAACTCATGCCTCCTAGTGTACTCGATCTGAATGAGCCACGTGACCAATTATGGAAGGTCAGGGAAGTAGTTGAGGCAATTAATGGTGGTTGAAAGATTCATCTTTTGTAGAAGAAAAGGGCCAATTGAATGACCTAAAAAATAGGACATCACGATTTACCTCTTCAGAATGGGAATTGAAAACTACAAGTTGTGTCTATAGGAAGGCCACAAGAATCCCAAGGGGATCAGTCGAGGAAGATACCAAAGGTGGAAGAAACATCACTAGATACCACACACGAAGAAAAGAGACTAGACACTCAACAATCAGAGTGTGGTATTAGAGACAAAAGAAACGAACACACACCCTAGAGATGAAAAAGAAAATCAGAACCAGTGAGTAATGGACTCACAAAGAATAGGTTCCAAGGACAGAGGAGTTCAATAGTGCAAACTAAAAAATGAGAGGTTTCCTTAAAGAAAATAGGAAGCTTTCCATATTTAATATTGATCATATTGAACAAAGAAGACTAGAATCCATACTAGAGAAAAAAGGGCTAGAACTTGGTGCTTAGTAGACATAAACTAAAACTAGTAAGGGGATGTTGTCGAGGGAATATTTAGTAGAGAAGGGGATCCCTGGTGTAGAGGAAATCCAGTTGAGAAACCACTCGATAAACCTGTAGAGTTTCTGAGCTCAGTGGGAAGGGGGAAACTTATGTTTTTGTTAGTGGAGGAAAGAGAGTAACCTTCTTGGATCATATGAGTTGGAAGCCAACTAAATCATTCTCCTTGTGGTATCATGGCCTGGAATGAAGGTGGCATATTGTAGGAAGGAAATATGTAGTGTGGCCTAAGGTTGGGAGGAAATGAATCCTCTCTCATTCAAATGGTATTGACAATTTCCCTAATCAAATAAGTGTATAACTAGACTTGTTTATATTGTGTATGAATGATGTATGTGTGTATGCAATTGTATGATTAATGGGAAATGTAAATTCTTGCACTTAATGAAATAAATCTCTGAATGGCTGGGATGAGTTGATGATACCCTGTTATCCTATCAAACTGTGAGCTCATTTAAGAAAGGAAAATTGTGTCCCTGTGAACCTTATGGATTTAGAGGAAAGTTTGCAGTACATTGACAAAAACATCATTTACCTAGCAATGTGGGTGTCCTATTGGTCAGAGAGATCCCTATGTGGAATAGAAAACCTGAGTCCTGAGAAAGTCCCGATATTTTGTGGAAAGATTGCAAGATATGCAAGAACTATCTTTTGATGAAGATCATTCAGTCTTTGACTGTCATAGAATAGGAATCAAAATTTTTGAGGAATGATAAATTTTTGAAGAAACCTTGAATTTGGTTAAGTACCTAAGACAATAATTAATTAGTAAGGAAACCATGTGATGCATCGAGATATATTATAGTCATTCATTTAGAGGAATGAGTAAATATCAACCCTTCGTTGAGATGGACATCATCGTTAGAAGCGATTGAGTGCCAAGACATAAGAAAATTCCGAGGAGGAGGAGGAGATTGTAGATATGGTACAAGGGTCATCGATTTTGATGGAGGTAATGGCAATGAGATATTGATCTTCGATCTCGATGTATTGTCATCAAAACATGGAAGGATGTTAAGATCATGTGTTGGCCAAGTGTGTCGACACCGATAAAGGACATAATTAGAAAGAGTCATTGATCTACATAGAGTAGAGAGAGAGGATCTTCGTCGTAGATGTGCGGTAGGTCCAGGTTGAGAAATAAAAGAGGTTGCAATGTAATGATGATGTGGAAATTCATCATGGAAACCAGAATAAATGTAGGGGTGATGTTTGTCACCAGTGGAATGGTTGATGGGGCTAGAGTAGTTTTGGAGGGCCTAGAAACCCTTATGGTGTTGACGGTGATCTAGACTATTGGATTCACATAACGTCAAATCTTGACTATTCTTCGAAAGTTATCGGGAATGGTCTAGAAGCGTGAACAGAGGAAAGTGCTGACAATGATGAGGATTGGGGTAAAATGACAAATGTTGGTCAGTGGATGGGTGAGATTAAATCTCAACTCTGGATTCTTGTGGGTCCCATCCATTCACTATGTGAGAGACTGAAAATTTGGATGCTACCTAGTGTGCAAGTTGGGGGATGTCGTTACAATCAGAACCATTGAAGGTCATACTCTAAAGACGTCGGATATAGGAAGGATCTGATGGATGGGTCATTGTTAGAGAATTCAAGGTTGAATATTGGTGCTCCACAGGCATGAAGCTCCAACGATGACGAATGTATTGAGAGGTTAGAAACCCTGAAACAATGAGTTAGGTCAACACCTCTTGGTGCCATGTCATTACCACATTGGATGGTATGAGTAGTAAGAAGCCACATGGATTCCACATGGTAGTGAGGTGGATTTATATAATGAGGGTTGGAGATTTATAGAGGCTATAACTTGGGATCCATAGTTTGGATCTAGGCATGGTCACAGTCTTTTGGAAGCTCCAGATGAGCATAATCCATCTATGGCCCTTAGAATTTGATAATATCTGAGATGAGAAGAGATATTTTTTAGCATCCCATCAACCTAAGATAAGTTTAGGGGGCTAGGTGTGCTACAACAGATATGCACATGTGCCCACCAAAATTTACCCTCGGATTCATTTGTTTACCCCTCAAAAATGAAAAATGGTTGTAGATGTGATTTTCACATAACTAGATCGTACGATGTAAATTGGTAGTGAAATTTTAATAACATGTATATGACAACCATATCCACATGCCCACCAAATTTTAGGGCCATATTCATTTTTTCCATCCCCTAAAAGGTGGAAGTAGATGAGTACATTGGTTGGAGAATAAATCAAGACTCCTTAGCATTCTTGGAAGTAAAACATTTTTCATCTCTCCCAAGGAAGACACAAAAAATTAGGGGAGGAATGTGAATGAAAATCAAAACTAATGAAAGGAAAGAGGTGGTCTTGGAAACTTGATAGATACAAAAGAAAATGAATAGAAAAGGAGGAGTCAATAGAACTTGAGAAGATAGAGGAACTACTCCAAAGGTTGTATGGACATGAGAGAACTTGTCTATGGTGGAGCTAAATTGTACCATTATGAAGTAGGGGTTGAGATACGAGGTAATTTTTTACTTGGCCCCTATCTCAACTTTGATCCAAAATATTTTATTAAATAGGAAGGAAGAGGAGACAAGAACATAGGCTATGGAAATTTTTAAAGAATTTGTTGTTAAAGTTTCTCAAGAGCAATGCTAAAGAATTCCATCCATTGTTGTTGAATAAATTCTAGAAACAATACCTTTCCAAAGATGATAGGATGAAGGCCTAAATGCAAAGATATATCTATGTTTGGAACAAGAAATCTAGAAAAGTTCTACAACTACAAGCAACAAGTCCATTAGCTCAAATGGGCATGCAAAAACCTAGTTAGAGAGCATGCCCATGAGCACAATAAATTAAATGAATAGTATCAGTCTAGATGAAGAGGGATGGAGAAGAAGCAATACAAACAAAGGAAACAACGTCAAGGAGAAGACAAAATATGTAGTGATTGACATTAAAAACATGGGTAAGTCATATTGTCACCATATTTTTATTTGAATTTAAAGATGCATTTAGAATTCTCCCTAGTGTTATACTTTTTGTGGAAGAGTAAGAGGACATAATTAAAGTTGGACTTGTATGTAGAATTTCTCCAAAGTTGTAAAATTTTGTATGTGCATTAAAGTAAAAGAACACCTGAATTCTTAGATAGAGAGTGTGCGGCTCATAGTGCACGTATGGTTTTCTTTTATAGAATTCATCAATGAAACAAAGACACCATATTTGTCGCTTTTCACAAGATTGGGATTCCAAGGTATATCTATGTTGTTGTGTTGATAATTGTCTAGTTCAACATTGTTTATGCATTTAAACTTAGTCAACAAGTTATGTTTACATTCATTTAATATACTAAAACAAAAAGCATAGATATTCAAATTAATTTTCACATTTTAGTATATGTGCTAATGAAATGGATTGGCCATAAACATATCATTTAGAGATCAAATGAATCTTTTCACATGCGTATTCTAAATTTGTATATAATATAATTTGATGAAGAAATAAATAAATTAATAAATATTTTCTTATTTTCCAAAATACTTTTACATATTTCAATTTGAGAAATAAATAAGTTGTATTATAAGGAAAATAAACTACTTGTTTTTACTTTACCTAAACAATTTATATAGTGTAGTAGTAAAGATTTATAAAACAAATATTAATGTTAAGCATGTTTATGTAGTGTAGTAGTAAATATTTATAAAAAAAAAAGTATTAGTGTTAAGCATGTTTATGTAATGTAATAGTAAAGATTTATAAAATAAGTAGTAGTGTTAAGCATGTGTGAATACTACAAGAATCTTACTGCCAAATTAGTATCCAATACATTACAATTTGAATACTAACATGTCAAATTCACTATTACAATTGACTCACACTTCTCTTTAACCCAATACTTTTCTCTCGGTAGATATATGCAAGAATTTCTCTCGGTAGATATATGCAAGAAAACTTGAAGTTACACGTCAAGTTTATTTTCATAATTTAATGTATCATAAATAAGTATGTAAAGGACAGGGAAGCATGTTTCACAAAATATGTTCTTTATAGTTGAAAATTTAACATATATAACTATTCTAATGGAATGAAATAGGTAAAGGAGTAGTGTGCACTAGTATGTTGTATTAATGAAGAAACCAAAATATTGTTAGTGATTACCACCTAATCTTAGAGATCTAGAAAATATTTCTTACATGTTGGGGATTTCTTACCACAACTTCTAAGTTACACTAGATCTTGCATTGATAAATTTAAAGGAAATACAAGCTAAGGTATGGCATGGAAAACCATGATAATAGGAAATCAAGATAGCATTCATATTCCTAGTACATTAAAGAAAAAGTATTCCTTCAATACTTAATTTCACATCAACAAACAATAAAATAAATAAAACACACTCTTTAAGTAGACCAAGGGAGTAGAAGGTAATAGGCCAAATAATAAATATCACAAAACCATCGGAACTAAATAAATCATTTAAATAATTTTTCTTAATTGTTTTACAGTCATAAAAAGAGTTTTAATAAAGATAAATTGAATGATAAATGGTTACAAGCTAGTGCTTAAAGGTTCAAAAATTCAAGTTGAAGACTTCAACTGATACCAAGTTCTCAATGTTATGAACCACAAAAAATATTAACTCCTCAACAAACAAATTGGGCTACAACCCCATAGATCAATGAGAATACTCCCAAGGATTGGCTATGGATAAGGATAACCCATGACACCCTACAACAAGAGGTGATTTGGTGCTTTAGAACCATCAATAATATATGGGCTCACCCACAGTAGGTCCCAGCTAGGATGCTCTCCATGAGCATCATAATTCCATGCCGACACCCAAAGTTTTGGGTAGGTTGTGTCCATGCATAGATCAATTGTGCATTCACATCAATTTTGCACGCACAAACCAACAGTTTAATGATGGAAAGAATAAGGTGCATGTGCCAATGAAAGTTCTATACTGCACTCTGGAGATTGGTAAGATACTGTATGCATGAGAATTTGGAAGGTCTTTGGGAATATTCCTGAATAATGAATCGAAAAAGCATGAGAGATCATGGGGAAGATGATGGATGATATGGAAAGTTCATTAGGATTGTCATGCTCTAAGGAGGTTACGTGGGATGCATGTAGACAAAAAAAGCATGTGGAACTGGAAATCACTAGAACGAGTAGAGCAGAGGAGAAAAGGACAGAGTACCAGAGAAAAATAAGAAGGAAAAAGAGAAGGAGAGAAAACAAGTGGAGAAGAGGAAAAGAATAAGGGAGTTTGTCTAAGGTCTGCAGAAGGAAGTATGAGTTTTGTATGAGTCATGTTTTGATTTCTTCCAACAGTTTTGTATGAGTCTGGAAAAGTCTTGTGTAGAGTCTATAATGCAGTCTATTGATTAGTGTAGAGTTTGAATAGAGATCACATAGCACATTGTAATTAAAGAGTTGTATAATGGATCAGAGTGCAAATCTCTATTCCCTTTGCAATGTGGATATGTTGATGTATGAATTTTGTTGTTTAATGAAGATAATATAAAGTTGCAATTCTCTCTGTCACTTGATGTGTCTATCCTAAATTTAATGGATGGTTTTGTTAATTATTATGTTGTTATTATGTCAATGAAGTATGATTGATTGAATGAATGATATCCCAAGCGGCTTCCTGCTATGCTTAATCCCTTCATCTACAACTTAATACCATATGGTCTCTATGATTCTCATAGAATATTGAGTTAGACCTTCTTCGGTCCTTGACTAAGGATTGATATGTCGATGCTTCGAGGTTTTATTGGTCAACTTTGGATGAACCTTGGGTCATCAACTCCCCATTGTTAGGAAGGATGTGTGTAAGAGAGGCAACAAATGGCTTTGTTGCCAAGAACTGATGGTTTTGTATTGCATGATGAAGGGAGAGAATGAGGTGGAATCCATCTCACGAGGAAATACAAGACTAGTTAACTATGAAGGAATATGAGTTTGCATGAAGATAAACTTAGGGTCTGATAACCAATGTGTAACGTTGGAAGGAGATGTACATATACATCGATTTGCATGAGATTTTCTTTGTTATGTTTCCATGTTTGTTGTACAAATGGCTAAAGAGGAAAATTGCCACTAATGTTTCTTTGATACCCCAATAACCACTAGTATAGAACCATACTATAGTCGATAGGATGAAGACAATGGATAATAAGTGGGCTTGAGTAATCGATTTCTAGTTTTCTTGTGTAAAGGAGGCATGCATTATTGAGTTCACCATAGAATATAGTGATTCTTTTAGTGAGTATGAAAGAAATTTTGTTGAAGGTCCTCAAAAAATACAGTTGGAAGAAATCATGTTATGGATCAAGATGTTGTTCGTTGAGAAAGGATTGATGCACATGGATCTAGATAGAATGGCCCAGTAAATCCCCTAGCACTAGGGGGGATGAAAGGAATGGGGAAAAGAGAGAGAGGATATGGATTCATTGAGAGGATCCAAAAGATGTTGATATGAGGTCATGATAGAATGGACTGAGAAGAGAAGAGAAGAGAAAGAGTTGAAAGACACACAAGAAGAGTTGAGTTAAGGAGGAAAGAATAATAGAGGAGTAGAAGGAATGTAGCAAGGAGTGAGAGATGAGGGTCAGATCTAAAATGAAGAGGAAGAGACCACACTAGGAGGAAGTGCGGGAGAGAGTGTTGTGCCAAAGAGAAGAATATAAGGAGATAGGTCATCAAATACATGTAGCGTTAGGAGTAGGGTATCTAGAGAAGATACCAAAAGTAGTGGTAGTGGGGTCAGAAAATATGAAGTCTAATCCCCTTGGCTATTGAGAGATGGAAAAACCTTAGAGGAATATGAGGAACAAAGTAGAGGTGTTGAAGTATATGAGGATGGTGGAGAACCCCTATGAGATGGGGGAGAGGCTTTAGCAATAGTGAATGGTCTTGCATAGATATAGGTAGTAAACTCTTTGGGATCCTTCACAAAAAATGATGAGAGAAGATGGAGCTTCCCCCTCTTTAAACCACCCCCCTTATGCATTTGTAACCAAGAAGAAAGAAAAATAGACAATGAAACAATAGGAGTTGAGTAAGAAATAGCAGTAGAATAAAGAAGAGAGGATACAAGTGAAGAATAAGATGAATTCAACAATACTTCACAAGGAAAAGTATCAATACCAAGATCATCAATAGTGAGTAGTTAGTCGAGAGGACATAACCCTAGATTGAGAATGGTGAATCAATATAAAACACTAAGGATACCAATGTTCCATGGGATGGGTAAGGGTGATGCAAAGTAGCATTGGTTCATGTGTGAATCTATATGGTCTATGAAGAGGATCACAAATGAAACATTGAAGATTGCACAACTGGAAACAATTTTTAGAGAAAAAGATATGATGGGGTACATGAAGTACAAGGATATTGTGCTAGTGGGATAAACGAGGTGCCTAAAAAAATTAAGAGATATATTCTTAGGGAGTTTCAAAATCCTAAGTCGAAATCACAGTGCATTACTCAAATCAAAGAATTCAAGAAACAAATTGGAGAGACTGTGTGGGATTATGACCAACAATTCAAGACACTGTTATATAGGATGACATTCTAGATCCAATATTTTCAGTATAAGGAGTGGTTCATTGTAGAATTACTCCCCCATATCTTAGTTCCTCTCACCCATCAAAAGGTGATGACTCAGGCAGAGGTGATGGATATTGTGATGCATATGGAAGCCACACTAGGAGGTGGAGAGAAATCAACAAGATTGACACAGGTGTAGTCCTAGATTATGAATATGATAATGCAATTGCAAGATATGGAAAAGAAAAAAGTGGTGCATGAGCACATGTGGTGTACAACATGTCTGTCGGAAGGTCACCATAGGGATGAATGTCCCAAGTTGGGAAATTACAGCTTGGTGATGGGTGTGTTGAATCCATTTCCAAATGGGCCTCAGACCAAATGGTGAGAGATTTGCAGAAAGTGGGGACATATCCCTCACCTCTTCCCAACACTTGAGAAATACCAAAGACTCACCACACTCCATTTTGTGAGTTTTGAAAATCCATGGGGCATGATGTGAATAACTTTTGGTCACTTCCATTGATGTAGTACCACACTCATGATGCCCTCTAGGTTCAGGAAGAGTAGAAAGGTGGTGATTGTGGAGGCACAAAAAGAGGTCGATATCAAGGATGTCCTAGAGGAGGATATGGACGAGGCCAAGGGTGAGGATATGGTGGAGGTGGAGGAAGACCACCGACTTGTTTAAATTTTTGCAAGATAGACCACATTTGAGATTGTGTACCAAATTTCACATTCTCTTTGGGTACTACTATAGTATCGAGCATGCCACAAATGATTGTCCCTACTTGTTGAAGAAGTAAGAAGAGAAGATGACACATTGTAACATGGTCATTGAAGGGATGCAAGAGAACCAAAAGAAATATGAGGAAGTTGATGTATGGGTGATAACCCAAGGAGGAGCTAAAATGGGAATGGAATTGGAGAATGGGGAAATATTGAGCCAAAGAGTAGAAGGGGAGATTACAAAAGTGGTGTGAACCCCTCCCAAGTTTGATGCAGTGCAATGAAAGAAGTTTATGTGTGATCCACAGAGGGATCTATTGGAGGAGATAAGATGTGAAGAGTTATATCCTGTGACAAAAAGGTAATTAGAGGAAGCTTGGGTATGTGAGGAAGTGTAGCACACCACACAAAGGTTGCTAGAGGAATCCTTATCCCATGAAAAATTGCAGTGTGCCATGCAGAACTCTTTGGAGGAATATCATGTGTGCAAAGAGATATAGCACACGACACATGGGTCATTGGAATAATCCCAGAAGAAGGAATAAGTGAAACAGGATGAACAAAAGGAAACAAAAGAGAGTGTGCATGAAGATTCAAGGTTCATGGCATGAGAAGAAGCATTGTGCAACAATGGTTATGAAGGACAAGTAGAATACCAAGTAAGTAAATTCTTGTGTTGTTTTTTGAAGTTGTTGAGTAATCCTGATTCTACAAGAAATTTGACACACATGTTAAAAAAAAATATGAGGGAAGAAGGAACAACTATATCCATATCTTCCCCACTACCAAAAATGATGTGTGTTAGGTCGGTCAATAGAAGCACATAGGAAGAGTTTCAAGATGACGATTGAACTTGGAAGCTATGAAATGGATGGATTCATGTTATATTCAGGATCCGATGTGAAAACACTTCCAAATAAATCATGGGCATTGATGGGAAGAATGAACTTGGTGTGGTCCCCCATTCAACTCAAGATAGATAATCAGTATAGAATCTATCCTATAGATCAACAGGAACAGGTTGATGTGAAAATAGTAGGGGTGAAGACTAAGGAGGATTTTGAGGTGATTGAGATCATGGATGACTTAGTTCCCTACCATGCACTACTTGTTATTGACTGAGAATTTTATAACAATTCCATGTTGAATTTGAAGAAAAGGAAGATGTCTTTTGAGATAGACATTTTGCACATGATTTCCCCATTATATTCGAATGAAGGAGACATATATAATGAGCCTATGAATGAGGATGTGTAGAGATCCATTATTGAAAACATCTATCAAATCATAGGGCATAGAGAGGATTACATCAATCCCATAACAAATGGGGAGCTAATATGGAGAAGTGTGAAGTCGTATGATATTGATTTAAAAGATGCTATAGAAATATGGTAGAATACGTTTTATGAGGTCTTTACTAGGTATGTGTGCAAATTACCACCACGATGCATGAGGATGAGTTCAAATCGATTTGACGTAATGGATCTAGTGGACATATTCATTTACCAAATGCAATAATTTCCCTTACTTCACTAGGTATAAGCCCTTGACATAACAATGCAAGGCATACCCACGTAGCGGTAGGAGATGCATCGAGAACATCTACATGAATCAGAAAAAGTAGTGGACTCAATGAAGGAAAGGTTTAGGTTAGGGTTGATATCCAAAAATATATGTGTTCATGTGAGAGGAATTGGCTAGCCAAGTATATCTTGAATCCATGAAGGATCCATCCGAAAATCAAGCGCGCTATGCTGGTATGAAATTTCATTTCTCATGTCCCTTTGACTATCATCAAGATAGTGAGCAAGCAACACCAAACTAAGATTGAACCTAGTTCAAGATTTGGAGGCCAACAAGTTCCCCTACTTCCAACCTTGACTGTTGAATATCCTCCATGGTGAAGACCAAAAAACTAGACCATGCTACAAAAATAGAGGATGACAATTAGAAGAGAAGCCTAAGTTCCTTACCCCCGGGTGAGTGCCAAGTCACGATGATGGCCATCACCACCAAGATAAGAGAAATCATTGTCCCTTGGGCAAAACAATAGACAATATCTAGAATAGCTATAGAAGTAGTCAATAAGGTTGTTAGGGTCCTAACCCACATAGGTAGAGAAATATATTTGGATGTAATAAAGGTCAATATTAATAAGGCCTTTCAATAAAATAGAATAAGGCATATGTAACAAGACCTAATAGAAGATTCCTCTTCTAGAAAGATCTTCCTCTAGATGCTTCTCTTGATAGACATATTTAGTATAAATAAGGGTCGAGGGTATGAAAACCCTAGCTGGAAGATTATTGTAACAGAGCGTTGCTCGACTAGAGGTTGCCCCCTCGAAGAGGCCCATGAACATTTATTTTTGAATCAAAGTGCTATTTATGTTGTTGTTCTTATATCATTTATGTGTTATTGTGGAGATTATGCTGGTTATATTATTGTTATTCTTCCATTTCTAGCATTTTATTTCTGTTCTGCATACTTTTTATATCTGGTATATTACAAGTGGTATCAGAGCACTTTCCTTGGCAGAAATTGTGGGAATTTTTTTTCTTCAGGGTAGAGACGTATTCCGGCGTCTTTAAGACACAGAGATCTATCATTACGTGCATAAAATCGCGGTTGAGGGATTCATACACACAGGAAATACAAGTGGTTCTTAAGCGCACATTTGATGGCAACCCTTGTAACCCCTGTCGGTACCCCTTCAAGTGGTAGAGCATCAGACAACACCTGTGTACAGATCAGCCTAGATTTCCTGAAGCCCTCTTTAGATAAACCGATCGGTCGCCTGACTGCAATAGTGCCATTGAGAACAACACTCGGGAATATTCTCTCTAGTACCTGGGTAGTTGGGTAGTAAGGCTAAGGGTATGGTCTATCCTCCTTAGTTAGTTCCATGAGATATTGGGATGAGTACTACTGTTGGACCCCACACATATATTAGAGAGATATAGCACAGGGAAAACCCTTGTCTGTAGAACCCTTGAATACCTAACCCTTGGGGGACAAAAACATAAACAAATTAAAATAGACAAGATCTATTGTCGTGCAACTGTGTTCGGGTTGCCAAGTAAATACACATTTCTTTTTGGTTAATCATTTGGGGATTTCATTGTTGCAGTATTCTTTAGACCAGAGTATAACTCCGTAGGTGTAAAAAAAAAAAAAAAAACTCTGGAAATTTTTTCACCATTATTTGAGACGTATTCCATTGGATTCATCTCTTCGCCATTATCACATTCAACCATATAATTTTTCGGCAAAATTTTTGAACCCGCCTACCCCTTTTCAGTTCACCTATCCTCATGTTCCATACCCATAGCCAAGACTTGGTAGCTCGCTTCAACACCTTGCAATCGGGTTTCCTCAAGACCCAAGAATAAGTGAAACAAATCAGTGCTATTGTTGCCTCCATCGATACATCCATCAATACAACCATAAATACATCCATGCAGTCCTCAATGGAGGAAGTCAAACAAGAACTGACCACCCAGCTTGAATCTGTCTTTGCATCACTCTGCACCAAACTGAAGATCCCTACAAATGACCCTTTCTCTGACGCACCTCCAAAGACTGAAGTTGAACATTCCTCCTATTCCCATACCTTTCAGCACCATCACTTTCAACGTGACCTACACCTTCCGTGGGTGGATGTGACCAAATTTGATGGCTCAGACCCCACTGGTTGGGTCACCCAAATGGAATATTATTTATCTTTATACGACATTACAGATGACTTGGCCAAACTCCGATATGGTGTTCTCCATCTAGATCAAGAATGTTGGCAATGGTGGCAATGGAGAAAAACTTTCTGTCAAGGGTATATTGCTTGGACCCAATTTGTGACTAAGCTTTATGAACGCTTTGACACTGACACCAACCATTTGGGCCATTTGACAAAGTTGAAACAATCAGGAACAATAGAAGACTTCATAGCTTCCTTTGAGCGCCTGGCTTTT
>JZKD02S1663825.1:128876-153871 GCA_000966675.3 Picea glauca
CGTGGTTATAAGGAGCTTTACATTATGCACAAAATCATTTCCGTTGGGTACTAATAAAACAAAAGGTGTTTAATTTGCCAAATTCGGCAATAATCCTGTCAAATAGAACAGAATTGCCAACCTAGTGACAGATAGCTAAATTTATCCTGTCAAAGAATGATGAAGACCATATGCAAGGAAGATTCCAGTACAGAATTATTCTGGAAATACGAGTCTGCTTAATATTGGGCAGGTGGTGCCTGCATTAAAGACTCATCATAGATACAATTGACAGATGGGGAAGTGTTGAAGTCTATAACTGTAACAGAGAGGATAAGCTCAACTATGAAAGAGAAGACGAAGGGTTGAACTACCAGAAAATGGCAAAGAATCTTGGGAATGACCACTGATGACGAATAGTCTCAACATAACGGCTACTAATGTAGAAAAGATTCAGCATAATCGCTAGAGAGGATGAAGAGTTGGGTGTATGATCTAGTAGAGGACTTGACATGATAGATATATGTAGAAAAAAGAAGTGAAGGCACTCTGCGAGTTAGCCATGCAGTCGTGAGGAAGAGACAAAATGAACAACCTGTAAGGAAGAATAGTGATGTAGTGAAGAGCATGTAGAGGCATAACACATAGGATGAAATTGGTGCACAAAAAATATAAAAACATAGAACATAGAAGAGGTGTGGTGGTTGTTGAGTGTGTTTCATGCGGGTAGAAGCATGTTGTGTGCAAGAGCTGAAGCGCATAGAAGAGGAATGGTGCATAGAATGGAAAGAAGACACAAAGCATAAAGCACAAAAGAAGAAAGGAACAAAAATGCATATCTGAGAGAAGAACAGAAAGTGCAGCAGACGCAAGGAGAGAGACAATGATGCAGGCAGAGCATAGTAGTGTATCAGAATAGTGATGAGACTGGTAAGCCATAGATAAATGTTGTATCACTGTGATAAATTCAAGAAATCAAAGATTTATATTTGAGGGTGCTAGGGAGGTGCTAGGGAGGACTGTTTTCCTTAGAGTTTCAAGTGGGTTCTTGAACACATGGAGTTGTAGCTTCCATATAGTTGTAGCAAGAAAAACCAGGGTGGCAGGGTGGTGCAAGGGAGAACTATTGTTCTTTGTTATACAGGTCGGTGTCTGTGTGACTAGAAGTTGGTGCTTCCATCTAGTTGGTTCTGGAACACTTAGGGAATTGGTGCTTCCTTCTAGTGGGTGCTAGAGAAACCAGGGAGTTGTTGCTTCCATCCAGTTGGTTCTATAACACTTAGGGAGTTGGTGCTTCCTTCTAGTGGGTGCTAGAGAAACTCAGGAGTTGGTGCTTCCTTCTAGTGGGTGCTAGAGAAACAAGAGAGTTGGTGCTCTCAGCAAGTTGGAGCTTGCAAAATAGAGGTGGTAGCCTCACAATGAGTTGGTGCTCATAAGAATGATAATGTATAGAAAATAAAGATTACTTATCATATCGAGAAGAAGAGTTTTTTCCCTTTGTGGGTTTCCTCAAGAAATATATGTCTCTGTATATTTCATGTTGTGATTGATGTCGAATATTCTATTTCTTACTTCCATGCATTATTGTGATTGTCATTGAGTACTTTGTAAAGAGTTTAAAATAATCATAATTGTTTAAGCATGGTAACAACTGATTCATCCCACCCGCCTCTCAATTGTCCAACAATTGGTATCAGAGCAAGTTCCCTTTATTTAAGGGTAGATCCTAGAGCTTAAACATGACAATCCATGGAGGAACTTCAACCAATAAGGCCCCCCTATTCAATGGAACAAACTTTGTCTTCTGGAAAGTTAGGATGACAACCTACATAATGACTTTAGGTGCAAATGTCTGGGATGTGGTAGAGACTGGTTATGTAAAGCCAGTTGTACGAGCTAATAAGGATGACAAGATAGAATTCAGCTTCAGCGCTAAGGCTATGAATGCTATTCTGAGTGGGATTTCAAAAGCATAATTTGTAAAAGTTATGCACTTAGAATATGCCAAAGCAATGTGGGACAAACTCATTAGCAGTTATGAAGGTAATGAGAAGGTAAAGGATGTCAAGCTTCAAACCTACAGATTACAGTTTGAACAACTAAATATGAATGAGGATGAGACAATTAATAATTTTTTCTTAAGCGTTGAGGAGTTTGTGAATGCCATGAAAGGTCTTGGTGAGAAGATTGAAGACATAGTATTAGTTTAGAAGATATCAAGATCTCTTCCTGATATCTTCAATCCAAAAGTTTTTGCAATAGAAGAACTGAATGATCTTAAGACTCTGTCTATTGATCAACTCCTAGGAACTCTAACTGCATATGAAATGAGGATTAGTAAATATAAATCTACCACTAGAAAAGCATCATTTAAAGAAGATAAGAATGAGGATTCTGAGCCTGATGAAATTGAAGAAACATTTGTGAGAAGACTAAAGAAAAGATCAGGCAAGTACCAAGGCAAGTTTCCCTTCAAGTGTTTTAACTGCGGAAAGATAGGTCACTTTGCATCTAAGTGTCCACACAAGAAGAAGAACCAGAAATCTGAAGGATAAGAGAAGTACAAATCCAAGAGATTTGGTAAAAGGAAAAGTTTATGTGTAAACAATGATGACTCTTTAGAAGACACAGATAATGAATCTTCCTGTGAAGATAAGGTTAATGAATTTGTTCTTATGGCCAAAGAGGATTATGATAATGAAATCACAAGAAGTAATGTTAATATTTAAGAAGTTGTGGTTGACTTGGAAGGAGAGATGATCAGTGCTTTAGAAGAGATTGACAGACTCGGACTTAAGAAGAGAAAACAAAAACAATTGTTGATGCAGTTTGAAAAGAATGGTAAAGAACCAAGTGAAGACTTTGTTTTTCTAAAAGTGGAATCAGAAGAGGCAAATAAAATAGAAGACATTCTGAAACAACAGTTATCAGAGAAGAAGACAATATGTGAAGCCTTGGAAGAAGAGATAGTAAAAACCAGAAAAGAGATGGAGAATTTTGAAGCATTGTATGTCCAAAATATTCCAAGCATTAAATCCTTAGAAGGATTAGCCATTATTCTGAATCAGCAAAGGAATCCAAAGTTTAAAACTAGTTTGGGTTATGAAGAGGGATCAAGTAGTGGTCAGCCAAGCAACAAAGAATCCATCAAGTTTGTCAAATCTACAACCAACGGCAACAACAAACCTGTAGAAACAAAGGAAGATAATCAGTCACCCAGAAGGAGTAAAGAAAAAGGTGCCAGAACTAAATCTGTAGAACAAAGAAATAATTTTCCCTTTGCTCAAGGAAATCATCAACATGAAAGAAATCGACTTGCTAAAAGAAGACAACCATTTTCCAGGTACAAAGATTTTTTCTATGGATATTGTTTCTACTGTTCTAAATTTGGCCACAAAGATGTAAATTGTTCCTTAAGTTTTAAGCATGAGAAATCAAGACACCCAAGGAATAAATATCTGCCACTATAGAGAATGAGAGAGCCAAGTAACAAACAACCGTATATTGCAATTTGTCAAATTAAGTTTAGAGACATGCAACTGAGGAGATCAAGAAATAATAAACACTCAATGAGTAGACAACATTGCAACAATCACTTTGACTTATTGAACAATGATCTTGAATGCTATAACTGTCATAACTTTGGCCACAAAGTTGCAAACTGCCATCTAAAGAATTACAAAGCAGATCTAAGGATAAAGCTCTTATCTAGAAAGGCCAACACATGGAAAAAGAAAGATAATGAAAAATGTGGTCTAGTACTTTCAACTCAAAAACAAAAGGATTCCTGGAATATAGACAACAGATGTTCCAAGCACATGACTGGAGAAAAGGATAAGCTTATTCCTATAAGTAAAAGAAAAACAAGAATGTGATATTTGAAAATGATGAACCAATTAAAATCAAGGGCAAAGGGATGGTGATTTTGTGTAATGGAAAAGGATATTCTCAAGATGTTCTTCTTGTAGATGGTTTGAAACATAATTTTCTCAGTATAAGTCAAATGTGTGACAGAGGCTGTGAAGAGGTGTTCATGTCCAAATATTGTAAGGTAAAAAATGTGAACTCGGGACAAGTTGTGCCTAAAGGCATAAAGACAGATAATGATGTTGATATTGAATCCTCCCATGCAAGAAAAGAAGAAGTAGAAGAATAATCATTTCATAAGCTGGAAGTAGAAGTTGTGAATGTTAGAAAGAAGATTGAGAATACAAATGCCCAAATCAATCTCTTGAATAGTTCCATGATCCTGGCTAAGATCTTGGATAGTCAGATATCACCAAATGACAAATTTGGTCTTGGATACAATAAGGAAGAAATCAGTACTCCTAAGAAACCTGATGCAAGTCCTTCATTTGTAAAAATGGAAAGCAAGTATGAGAGTGTTTGTAATGGTTTTTTATTGTGATGAATATGGTCATAAAAACCTTGGATGGTAGGCATCATGGAAGAAAAATGATTTTTTTGTAATAGAAGGTTAGAGAAGAGTGACAGGGGGAGTCATTCAGCTATGACAAGAAAAATTTGATGAAGGAGTCCCAGTAAGAGAGGTGAGAAATACTGACTCTTCTATAGAGGACACAGGTGAAGTTGGAGATGAAAAGGTACAAGAATCAGAAAGAGAAGACTCCGAGTTAGATACAAATACCCTATAGGACTCAAATAAGAGAATCCATCATGTCATGGGGAGTTTGTGTTGGTTGAATGTCTGATACCTCTGAAAGGTACTACAACAACTCAGGGGGATCATGTTTTCTTTGACATTGATGTCAAAGGGGGAGAAAAGGTGTGGTCTGGATGCTATAGTTGGAGGTCTAAGTAGAACAGTACAGTCCTTCGAGGTTTCCATCAATGCCAAAGGGGGAGATTGTTGGCATGTTTACAGGCAGAGTGTGCTTGTCATTGATGGAAAGAACAACATCGACAATGGTATGTTTACAGGCAAGAAAAGTAGTAATGAGGAAAGTAGAAATGATGGAAAACAGGGAAAGCATCAGTTCATAAGAAGAAGCGAACAATATGAAAATCAAAGCTCAGGAGGAATAGCGTGAGTATGCAGAGATCAAAGCTCAGAAAGAAGCATAAGCTCAGGAGGAGAAGTGAACAGTATGCAGAGACGAGAAAGCACAGAAGAGATAGAAATTTCTAGAAGCGTAGACGAGGTATGAATCATCAGGACTTGCAAAAGGATCAAAGGTTGAGGCCTTTGACACTTAGACATTCTTACAAGTCCGGAGGAAGAATATGCCTAGGAGGAGGAGCGATAGTAGCCACCAGATCAGTGTCTAGAGAGGAGTATCATGTAGAAATATAGAGCCATTGATATGAGAACATGATCAACAAATAACATTTAATTCGGATCTAAAGATATGAGGAGTTTACACTCAGGAAAGTTTGAGATTTGAAATCTCCGGAATGCAAAGTTCCGTCAGCCATCGGATCAATTTAGAGTGGAAGGACAGGATAAGATAGCAAATTTACATCACAGAAATATTGAGCCATCGATCCAATATCTTGATTGAATGAACAACATTCACTTCAGATATAGATATGTGAGGAGGTTACACTCCTGAAAGTTTGAGATTCAAAATCCCCAGAATGCAAAGTTTCGTCAGCCGTTGGATCAATTTCGAGTGGAAGGATAGGATAAGCTAGCAAAGTTGCATCGCAGAAAGATCTGAGCCATTATATTTGAGTACGTGGACCAATAGTCGTTGGATCCCAAGGAAAGTGCATGAGACAAGTTACAAAGTCATCAGAACCATCCATCGTCAGGGTTGACAGGTGGCAGCAGATCCGGTAGTTTGAAGAATCGAAATTCAAAATATTTGCAAGGGATAGATTAGAGTTGATCCTAGATATTGATTCTGGGAAGGAAACGTGGTGAGAGATCAACATTTAGCTGAATCAAGAACTGGAAGAGTCAAAAGTGAGAGTCGGAGGAACTCACGAAATGAGAATTCACAAAATGATATGGACTGTCAGATCACTGAGGATCGTAGACCGTTTATCTGGCACAACGAAGAATGAGGTCTGAGTTCTAGAAGAAGAGATATAGACCATTGAAATACATAATATCTTGGGTCGTTGATATGGAGATATCAGGAAATCAGGAGTCAAAGAAAGGAGGTTCTCTAACCTTTGAAGTCGCAAAACGCGAAATCGCGATTTGATCGCAGTTGTCGATCAGAGGAAGAGATCTCGACCGTTGATCTGATATGAAACATTTCATAGTTTCGCAAGATGGGAGTTTTGAGGAAACTCATAGAAAGAGTTCATTATATGAGAAATCGTGAAGCACCCCTCTTGCTTGGCCCCTGGTCACAACTGGTGGTCACATTGATGAAGGTTAAGGGAGGAGCTATCACGTCGCTAGGATTTACAACGGAGATCACCAAAATCAAGAAATTCCTTTTCGAATAGGGTTGTTGTCACAGCCAGTGGTCACATCAATGGAAGAGAAGGGAAGGATCTAGTGTTGCTAGGATCCACCTCAAAGTTTCACGAGTTGGGAAAATTGAGGTGACTCGCAGTCGATCACCCGAAATGAGAAATCGTGAAACGACTGTTGGTTAGGCATATGGTCATCGTCGATGGTCATGTGAAAGGAAGGGGCTTAGCCCTAAAAGATATCACCCACTGTATAGATTTATCAGAAAGGGAAAAAGGCACCAAATACATGAGTGCACAGAGGTTCTCTCAGTAACTGCTAGAGATAGACTGATTGTAATTGCAGAAAATGACTGATTGCATCTACCAGAGAATTCGAAGAATCTGAGGGTGACTATAAGAGGAGCCGAAGAGTCTCTAGGAAAATGTCAGTGGAATGAAGACTCATCATAAAGACAATTGATAGATGGGAAAGTGTTGAAGTATGTAGTTGTAACTGAGAGGATAAGCTCAACTGTGATAGAGAAGACAAAGGGTTGCACTACTAGAAAAAGGCAAAGAATCTCGAGAACAACCACTGATGACGAATAGTCTCAACATAACGGCTATTGATGTAGAAAATATTAAGAATAATTTCCAAAGAGGATGAAGATTTAGGTGTATGATCTGGCAGAGGACTTGGCATGATAGATATATGAAGAACAGAGAAGTGAAGGCACTCTGCGAGTTAGCCATGCAGTCGTGAGGAAGAGACAGAGTGAATAACCTATAGGGCATAAAAATGTAGTGAAGAGAATGCAGAGTCATAGTGCATAGAATGTAGTCGATGCACAAAGAATATAAAAATGCAGAACATAGAAGAGATGTGGTGGATATTGAGTGTGTTTCATGCAGGTAGAAGCATGTTGTGTGCAGGAGCTGAAGTACACAGAAGAGGCATGGTGCATAGAATGGAAAGAAGACACATAGCATAAAGCGCATAAGAATCAAGGAACAAAAATTCATATTTGAGAGAAGAACAGAAAGCGCAGTAGATGCGAGGAGAGAGACACTGATGTAGGAAGAGCAGAGCAGTGTAGAAGAACAGTGATGATACTGGTAAGCCATAGATAAATGTTGTATCACTTTGATAAATTCAAGAAAGAAAAGATTTATATTTCAGGGTGGTAGGGAGGTTCTAGGGAGGAATGTTGTCCTCAGATTTTCAAGTGGGTGCTTGAACACAGGGAGTTGTAGCTTCCATCTGTTTGCAGCCAGAAAAACCAAGTTGGCAAGGTGGTGAAAGGGAGAACTATTGTTCTCTATTAACAGGTTGGTTCTTGTGTGACTGGAAGTTGGTGCTTCCATCCAGTTGGTGTTGGAACACTTAGGGAGTTGGTGCTTCCTTCTAGTGGGTGCTAGAGAAACCAGGGAGTTGGTTCTTCCTTCTAGTGGGTGCTAGAGAAACTAGAGAGTTGGTGCTCTCAACAAGTTGCAGCTTGAAAAATAGAGGTGGTAGTCTCACAATGAGTTGGTGCTCATAAGAATGATAATGTATAGAAAATAAAGATTACTTATCATATAAATAAGAAGAGATGTTCCCCTTTAGGGGTTTCCTCAGGAAATATATGTCTATGTATATTTCATGTGTGTGATTAATGTCGAATATTACCTCCCTACATTATTGTTATTTTTATTGATTTCTTTGTAAAGAGTTAAAAATAAGCATAATTGTTTAAGCATGGTAACAATTGATTCGCCCCCCGCCCCGCTCAGTTGTCCAACTCTCTTCATGTATATATTTTTAATTTTTATTTATCATAGAATAAATACCCTAAGTATGTTGTATTTTCCTTTAATTCCCATTGGAATTACCTGTAGGACCATATTTACTTGGGTAGATGGATTATCCCATCCATATTTTTCATTTACCATATACCTAGCCTTCCTTCCATGGGTGCCCTAGTTTGATGATCCTTGTTGCATTTTGGTGTCCATGTTATCCAATTCCCCTTAAGATCAGGGGTCTAGTTAGCTTACATCCCATAATTTATCCTCATGAATCTCTTCTCATCATGTTAATAGCCTTAACCCTCAAACTCCCACATTATTGGTTGGTATTTGTTGGATGATCACATATCACAATCCCTCCCCTTTCATCCATAATGCGATGATTCTTCATTATTATGCCATTATTAGCCTACCACATAGGAGATTGAAATTTATGCTCCTAACCTTGTTCACTTCCATTTCGTGTTTTCACCTTCAACATAACATTCATATAGTTTCTCACTGGGGAATTATCGCATCATTTCCCCTTATTATATTCATTTGGTTTCCCCCTCAAAGTTCCTTTTGAATATTGTGTTTCTTGATATAATGGTTAGATCTTATCCTCCTAGCACCCCTATAGAAATACCAGTAATATTTTTTTCCTCTTCTGTACTATATACCTTTCTCATACTATTGGCACCCCTTTGGAAATACCAGAAGGATTTTGTGCTTGTCCCACACTATACCCCCTTTCTCTTCCTGGAACCCCTTTAGAAATCCATGAGGGTGTTTGTTTCCCTTGTTCCAATAATATATGATGAGTCACCCTTGTGTCCCATGGATTTTTTTCCAGATCCTCTTGAGTCCTACTATAGTCTTCCCTTACTTCCATGACTTGTGCTAATCCAAGGTTGTCAAGTTTTGACCTCTAGTTATCCCCTTAGTTTATTGATTTGTCCTTGAAAATATCTTGCTAAGTAATCGTCCATTCCCTATGGAATGTTTTCAATAATTTCTAGGCCATCCTTTCCTTTATCCTTTGAATAAGGAATTTCTTAAGTCCACCTCTCTTTGTCTTCCCTTCATCCCATGGTGATAGTCTCTCTCAGTCACCTTGTACTTTCTACCTTGTGTTGATTTCAAGGATCCCTCAGTGCCTTGAATCTAGTGAGTGTTCTCCTATCGAATTCAACACTTATATTTTATGGTTCTACCTTAGAGGAAAATGTACCTTGGACCCATCTTCCTCATTAGTGTGTACCTCAGACCAAGATGGGAGAATCATCATTATTATTTGACTTGGTTGTTTCTCACATGCTCGACTCCAGCTCACTATCACACCATTGAGATTCATACACTTGATGGTTCAATGTTTCAATTGATTGTACCAATTTTGCATATATGTGTGAGTTGTATCATCCCTCAAGAGGGGGTTTCCATCCAAGTATCCACCCACATGTTTTGGCCTCATTATTTGATTCCAAATACATAGATCTATGTAACACCCCGGTTTTAATCCTTATGAACTATAATGTGTTATGTAATTGTGACTTAGGCTAGTGAGCCGGTAAAGTTGAAAAGGGGACAGAGTGCCTAGGAAATGTAATACATATATATACATTATGTAATATTCCATATATAAAAGTATGCAAAACAAAAATAAATAGCTAGAAATGGTGGATGAACAACAATATAACCAAAACAACACCATGATAATACCAGAATGATAAAAAAATAACACCAGAAATAACACTTTGATTACCGAGAGAAATGTTCACTTGCCTCTTCGAGGGGGAACCTTCAGTAGAGCAGAGCTCTATTACAATAATATCACGACAAAACTTCTCATACCCACAACTTCTATATATAGTAAATATGTCTATCAAAAGAACAATCTAGAGAAAGATCCTTCTAGAAGTGGAAGCTTCTATTAGGTCTTCTTACATTGGACTTATTCTTCCTTATTTCTAGGCCTTATTAATATTGATCTTTATTACATGGAAATGTATTATTCTACCTACGTGAGGGGTTAGGTCCCTAACATGTCCTCCCCCTTAAAAACAACGTTGTCCTTAAGGCTTGAGATGAGTAAATTGTTGCAAAATAGTAGTTGGTTCCCAAGTGGCATTTGTTGGAGTTGCATCTTTCCACTGGACTAACACTTCCTTGATGGTTTGCTGACACAAACAACACTCACGTTGGTCCAAAAATGCTTGTGGATGTATCCAAATGGAGAATTGTTCATTCAACTCAGGAAGGTCGGTTTGAGTTTGGAACTTAGTTCCAATCACCTTCTTTAAGAATGAAACATGAAAAATAGGATGGAGCTTAGAATGACTGGGCAAAGCTAATAGATAGGCCACCTGTCCCACAGGCTTGAGAATTGTATAAGGACCATAAAATTTGGGTGTCATTTTCTGACAATGGTCAGCCTTGAGGGAAGTTTTCTTGTAAGGTTGCAGTCAAAGAAACACCTAATCCACTTCTACAAAGTGACATTAAGAGCGACCTTGATCTGCTTGTTGCTTCATGCGATTCTGGGCCATGACCAAATTCTCTTTGAGGGTACGAAGAATAGCCTCTCAAACTATAAGCATTTGGTCAACTGCCTGGACCTTCGAGACACCTGGAAAATATGAAAGAACTGAAGGTGGATTTTGTCCATATACCGCTTCAAAAGGAGTCATGCGGGTAGTTGTATGGTAAGAAGTGTTGTACCACCATTCAACTAGTGGTAACCATTGATCCCACTGATTTTTCCTCTCCGATGAAAAACACCTCAAATATGTTTCCAAACACTTGTTGACCACTTCAGTTTGACCATCAGATTGGGGATTATAAGTTGTGTTGAGATGCAATTGGGTTCCTTGGAGCTTGAACAGTTCCTGCCAAAAATTGTTGGTGAAAGTTGGGTCATGATAAGAAACAATAGAATGCGGCATGCCATGAAGCTTGAAGACCTGGTCCATGAAACGTTGAGCAACAGTGGAGGCTATAAATAGGTGTTGAAGAGTACAAAAATGAGAATACTTGGAAAGATGGTCAACTACCACCATGATGAATGATTTATTTCCCAATTTAGGTAAGCCTACAATAAAATCCATAAATATATCCCTCCAAATAGCAGGTGGAATCGGAAGCGGTTGTAGTGTGCCAGGAGATTTGAGTTTTTCCCTTGTTGCATTGACACACATCACATTCAACCACAAATTTATGAATGTCTTGTTTCATACCATCCCAAAAAAAATAACGTTTGACCCGGTCATAGGTTTTGGTAAGCCTTGAGTGCCCAGCTGTGGGTGTATCATGAAGCTCATAAAGTACCGTGGATTTAAGTTTTGACTGGGTACTTAAATACAAATGGCCTTTGTATCGAATTTCATCATTGAGCCAAGAGTAGCCCGAGGAGACTAGAGAACTGGGCTGCAATTGTTGTATCAGATGCGAAATTTTGGAATCTTGTAGCCATTCCTGGCAAACATCTTGGAGCCAATCTGGTACAATGAAGGAGAGAGAAAAAAGGGACCCTTCATCTTCATATTTTCTAGAAATTGCATCAACAACCACATTGTCTTTTCCTTTCTTGTAAATGATCTCATAATCATATGCAAAGAGCTTAGTCACCCATTTTTGTTGCTCGGGGGAGGAAAGACGTTGTCCCAGAAAATACTTGAGACTTTGATGATCTGTCTCTTTTTTGAAGTGTTTCCCCAATATATAAGGGCGTCAAAGATCCACGACATGCAGAATAACCAACATTTCCTTTTCATGGATTGATTTTTCCAAATTTTTCTCTGACATTGTTTTGCTGGTAAAGGCCAAAGGTCAACCCTCTTGCATAAGGATGATGCCAATTCTTTTCTCGGAAGCATCACATTCCAGGACAAACGTCTTTGTGAAATCAGGAAGGGCCAAGACTAGAGTGGTGCACATAGCCATATTCAAGGTTTGAAAATCCCGAGCAGCTGTTGGAGTCCAAGTGAAATAATTATTTTTAAAGAGAGAAGTGAGAGGTGCCACAATCTTTTCATAATTCTTAACAAACTTGCGATAATAACCTGTTAAACCAAAAAATCCATGCAATATTTTGAGAGTCTTTGGGTGAGACCAATATTGCATAGCTTAAATATTTTTAGGATCCACCCTGACACCGACCTTGCCAACAATGTGACCCAAGTACTCGAATTTCAAGGTGCCAAAAGAACATTTTGATTGTTTGAGGAAACGTTGGTGCTACGAGAGTAGATGGAGAATTCAATCCACATGGGAAAGATGAGATTGTGAAATTTTACTAGAGATGAGAATATCATCGAAGAAAAATAAGACAAAATGATGGAGAAAATGATGGAAGACATGATTCATGAGGCTTTGGAAGGTGGAGGGGGCATTACACAGGCCAAAGGGAATGACCCAAAACTCATAGTGACCCTCGTGAGTTCGAAAGGAAGTATTAGGTATGCCATCTTCTTACATACATATCTAGTGGTAGCTAGAACACAGATCAAGTTTAGTGAGGTATTGAGCACCACTCAAGTCATCCAAGAGATCATCAATGATAGGAATGGGGAACTTGTCCTTGATGGAGAGATTATTGAGGGCATGAAAGTTGGGACACATGCACCAAGTACCTTCTTTCTTAAGTACCATGACCACAGGGGAAAAATAAGGGCTGGTACTAGGGCGGATAACACCCGCTTGGAGAAATTCCTACACTATTTTCTCAATTTCATTCTTTTGGGAAAAGGGGTGGTGATAAGGGATAACATTGGGAGGAAGACTTCTAGGAACAAGGGGAATGGAATGATCATGAAAACCACAAGAAGGAGGAAGGCCCTGAGGGGTGGAAAAAACAACTTGGTGTTTGGAAAGGATAGCTTGGAGGTCAGGATGGACAAAGGGTGTCTCAACGACTTGAATAGAATGGAGTTGAGAAATGATACCGGAGTGGCCTTTCTTGAGGAGATTTTCCATATGATGGGAACTAATGATCTTAGGAGAACCAGCTGTGAGACCTTGGAATTCATAGTTTTTTCCTTCCTGTTAGAATTGCATGGTTAATTCCTTAAAATCCATAAGAATGGTAACCATTCAACACCTAGCACAATGTCACAACCTCCCATGTCAATGGAAAACATGTGATATTTTAGTTGGTAATGTCCAATTTGAAGACAAACATTTTCACACCACCCACCATGTTTCATGGACCCACCATTGGCTATCATGATTTGAAAATTATTGACAACACGAACATAGCAATTGATTTCCTGGGAAATGCGACAATGAATAAAATTGTGGGTGCTACCAATGTCAACAAGGATGATGACCTTCCTGTGCTTAATTTAGCCAATGAGCTTGAGCGTTTGGGGCACCGAGAATCCAGTGAGGGAATGCAATTAAATAAGTGGGTCAACTTCAGGTGGGTCAGCAGGCTCTTGGGTGGCATCGGGAAGGGAGGGTTCTTCAACAAGGGGAACTGTCACATCCTCTTCAGGAACATCTTCTGAGATGGCCATAAATAGTTTTTTTTCCTTACACTTGTTCCCCGAAAAATATTTTTCATCAAAATTATAGAAAATACCCTTTAGTTGGAATTCATCCATTTCATCCCTAGTTAGTTTATGGACCTTAAGGGGAGTAACAAGGGGGTTAGGATTACTGGGTTCGAGGGTGAGGAACAAAAGGGATTTTTTTTTTCTGGGAGAAAATAACTTGTTGGGCCTCTTTATCATGTTGAGTATCTTCCAACCAAGTGGGAGGGTAGGCCATGAGAAATTGGGATCAAATTTCATCCTTGAGACCACTGATAAAGAATTCACGGAAGAACACATCTAACATGCCCTATGTTCAAAAGGCCAAATGATCAAAAGTAGTGATGAAGTCTTCCACTGTGCCTGACTGTTTCAACTTGGTCAAATGACCTAGATAGTGGGTATCAATATCAAAGTAGGCATAGAGCTCAACAACAAACTGGGTCCAGGCAATATACCTTTGACATAATTTTTGTGCCATTTCCACCATTGCCACCATTCAAGATAGAGGACAACATGGAGAAGTTAGGCCAACTCGTTAGTAATATCATGCAGAGAAAAATAATGCTCCATTTGAGTGACCCAACCTGTAGGATTGAATCCATCAAATTTATTGACCTATACACAGGGAAGATGAGGTTCACGATGAAAGGAGTTGGAGTGAAAATGTGGAGACTGAGAGGAATCAACAACATCGGGTTATGCTGATGAAGAATGAATCATAGGGCAGTTCAACAATTGGTTGACAACAAACTGGACGGAGGTCAATTGGGTTGTGAGGTTGGCTTCCAAGGTGTCAATGTGGGAATTGGTGGAATCCAACTGAGATGTGAGATGTTCGATGGAGACATGGGCTTGATTGACAAAATTTTGGAGATCTTGGTTGCGAGTGGTGGCCATTTGGAGAGGAGAAGTGCAAGTAAGGAAAAAATGGGTGGGTGGGACCACAAAAAAAAGACTTATAAGTGATAGGTACCACGACGATTAGTGCTTGTAGGAAAATATAATGGGATAGGTGGAAAAATAGGGAAACTGGGAAGGGGTCAGGTCCAATGAAATAAAAATGATTAAAATTGAAGGGTATTACTGTGATCAGGGAGAAAACGGGAATCCAATGGAATAGATTCTGCGGAGTTATACTCTGTCTTGAAGAATATCGCAGTGACGAAATTCCCAAATTCTTAATAGGAAGATATGTGTAGTAATTTTGCAGCCATAATGAAAAAGACAATGTAGCATAGAAATAGATCTTGTTGGTTCTATTTATGTTTCCTTCCCAAGGGTTAGGGTATTCAAGGGTTCTATAGACAAGGGTTTTCCCTGTGCTATATCGCTCTGATATGCGTGTGGGGTCCAACAGTAGTACTCGGACCAATATCTCAGGGCACCAACTAAGGAGGCTAGATCATACCCTTAGTTGTACTACTCGACCAACCAGGTACTACAGAGTATCTTCCCGAGTGTTGTTCTCGGTGGCACTATAGTAGTCAGGTGACCAATCGGTTTATCTATGAAGGGCTTCAGGATATCTAGGTCGAACTGTATACAAGTGTTGTCTGATGCGCTACCACTCAAAGGGGTACTAACAGGGGTTACAAGGGTGGCCAACAGATGTGCATTGAAGTACCACCTGTATTTCCTGTGTGTATGAATCCTCGACCATAGGTTTATACGTGTAATGACATATATCTATAGCTTAAAGATGTTGGAATACGTCTCTACCCTAAAAAAAAATTAACCCACAATTTTCTGCCGAGAAAGGTGCTATGATACCACTTGTAATATTCCATATATAAAAGTATGTAGAACATAAATAAATAGATATAAATGGCAGATGAACAACAATATAACAAGAACAACACCACGATAATACCAGAATGATAAAAAAATAACACAAGAAATAACACTTTGATTACCGAGAGTAATGTTCACTTGCCTCTTCGAGGGGGAAACCTCCAGCAAAGGAGAGCTCTATTACAATAATATCCAAGAAAAAACTTCTCATACCCTCGACTCCTATTTATAATAAATATGTATATCAAAAGAACAATCTAGAGGAATATCCTTCTAGAAGCGGAAGCTTCTATTAGGTTTTCTTACATTGGACTTATTCTTCCTTATTGCTAGGCCTTATTAATATTGACCTTTATTACATGGAAATATATTATTCTACCTATGTGAAGGGTTAGGTCCCTAACACACTAATAAAAAATACATCACTGGCTGCAAGATGGACAAGAAAAAAAGAGATAGGGAGCCATGATTCCACAAGAGAAGGGTCTTGAGGGGATAAGTATTTTATTATATTTGTATTTACCCATAATTGATTTTATGGAGAAAAGGGGTTACATGAGCTTCTTGGGGGAGGCCATGGGGTTCTCGATTTCCAAGTAATTATATAAACCCATATTTCGTTTGTTTTGGGGTTCACTCACTCACTTACTCACTCATCATTCATCATTTCCTTTCACTCTTTCATTTCTAGGTTCCTCATTCTTGTTGATTCGTGTTCTCTTGGAGGGAGCATGGAAAATGAATGGCTAGAGGAGGAGAGCCATTTCTAGGTGGTTGTAAGAAATTACTAATCATTCCAGGAGAGAATGGATTCATGTGTGCATGAGATTGATGGTAGTTCAAAAAGAATTGTCCACAACTAAGAATCCTTGGAGTTTCCAGTAGGGAGATTTCCTGACTAGTAGCACTGGAGCCCTGAGGAGAAATGGAGCAACTTGAGGGACTACATGGAAGAGAAAGGTGTTCATTTCTTGGGTTGTTCGGGTTGAGGGGGAAAGAGAGCTAGAAATTGGGATTTGTTGTGTGGTTGGGAAACCTGAGAGCTAGTTATCCAACGGTTGTGTGTTTTAGATTTTGCCATGGCTTGGGGGTGACCTAGGACCCGTCCTTGTGGATTCATAGCCATGGCTCGAGGGTGACCTACTATTGAGAGTAAATGAACAACAATGTCTATGGTTTGGAGGAACATCCTTATTCTACATCCATTTGGTGAATGATTACTTGTAAATATAAGTTCTCTCTGTGTTTTATGTACAATGTATTTTCCATTGTGTATTTAATTAAATCTGAGATATGTATTTATAATGTGCTTTTCTATTGGTTATTTCTTGTGCATGGAATGTTGTTTATCTCTTTTATGTTGTAGCATGGATCTTGATTAATGCATGTGAATATTTCATGCTTGTTCTTGAATTAATTATTATCAGAGTTTGAAATCCATTTTGAAGTGTGTTTTTAAGTAGTGTGTCCAACCTGTGGGTGGTGGGTACATTACAAATTGGTATCAAATATTCTGGTTGAAACACCAAACTAGTATGGGCCATAACGAGTTCAAATTTGAGAAATTCGTTGTCACAAATTTGAAACTGTGTGAATTTGGGGAAAAACTAAAATATTAGAGAGAAATATCCCTAAATTCGTGGGAAAATTTGAGTTGAAATAATTCATGATTGTCTAAGAAGTTTAATGGGTTCGATATACAGAGTTGTAGATTCTAGTTCAACTTGGAAGGTTGAAAGTTCCTATTTTTTTAATGGTCATTGTAGCATGAGGTGTAGAGGGATCCAATATAAACCCAAAGCTTAGGAGAGGTAGCATATTAGGTTGCACGGGTTCAGAGCATGAAGTGTTAAGACCTTTGGAAAGGTCGAAGGAAAGATCAGGAGAGATAGCATTGCAGGAATCATGCAAAATTCAAAGAGTCGTGCATACAAAGATCTTTGTAAAGGATCGTGGAATCATGACCATTCCCTTTTGAATTTTGGGAGTGATCACAACCATTGAATCAAGGAAGTTATAGATCATTGGATTAGGAGTCAAGTAAACAAGAACTGTCAGATCGAACTGGCCAATCGTCAGTCGTTGATCGAAGCTAGTAGGAGATAGAAAAATCCTGAACTTTGCCACTTCGGTGATTATGGGAGGCAGGGAAGAAGCATGAAATGTCGAAGACCGAAGTCACGAAATCCCACTAACCATCTGATCTGATAGGAATTTTGGGTGAAATCTTTGTCATTGATTGTGTTCATATAACATTGACCCTCTATATGTAAATAAGTTTGAGTCCTAGAAATATCGAAGGTCAAAGTCGCGAAATCCCACCAACCATTAGATCGAGGGAAGAAATTTGGGAGTAATGCTAATCGTTAGATCTAACATTAGTGGAAGGATAAAGTAGGTAGAGGTGTTAACCAACAATAAGAGGTCATCATTTATTTATGAACACTTCAAAAGGCATAACTCAGGGGGAAATTGAACTACTTGAGAGTCATAGTATCCCAGAGTCCCAGAGTGTCGAAGCCCCGAAATCTCACCAACCGTGAGATCAAACGAATAATTCAAGATAAATTCCAGTTGTTAGATCATAAGTAAAAGGATAAATAAGTTTTGGGACTACGAAACTTTTCCACTTCGATGACTATTGGATACTAGGAAAAGCCATGAAGTGCAAAGCTGTAGTGGCGATATTATGAAGGTCATTAGATATGGAGTGGATGAATGTGGACCATCTATTTGGTGGATGTTTTGTCTTATTCTATGTGGTAGGGGTTCCATATGGGGACATGTGTCACATGAATTCAGGGCCTTTTGGACCCAAACATGTCCATTTCAGAGTGACACGTGGTGCACATACTATGGTTCCATGTCACCATAGGTGACATCAACATGCCATGTCATCTCCGGTATTACAACCTCTAGGAATGTCCAACATCACTATTAGTAAAAGTGTCGAAGGATGAAGTAGTGAATTCACGCAGATCGTCGATTGAATATCCCTTCAAGACTTTTCTCAATCATTGGATCAAGCAGTGGAATTAGGGCATAAGTACTTCGACTGGTATAACTTCGGGGGAGTTGAACAACTTCATAATTGTAATATATCGGAGTCTCAGAGTGTCGAAGTCCTGACAACCATAGATCAAGATCTGGTAGGATCCTTCCTAGACATTCAATCAAGAAGTGGGAGGATAGAGTAAGCAAGAATGTTAACTGGCAACCATTGGTCACCTACACTTAATGACCACTTCGACAAGTATAACTCTGGGGGAGTTGAAAAACTTAGGAGTTGTGATATCTCAGAGTCCCAAAGTGTCGAAGTCCCAAAGTGAATAAGGATCTTTCATATCGTTAATTCATAGCCGTTGGATTAAGCTAGTGGAAGGATAGCGTAAGGGGAGGTGTTAACCAACGATAATCGATCATTGTCACTTTATGACCACTTTGGTAGGTTTCACTTTGGGGAATTTGAACGACTCGAGAGTTGTGTTATCCTGGAGTCCTAGAGAACTAAAGTCCTGAAATTAATATGGACTATTCGTCTCAACATCGGGTTAAGTCGTGATCATTGATTTCATTGAAGTCATCGAAGAAGCCAGGATCATCCATCCCATGAGAGATTAAATCTCAACTGTCTGATATACGAATGGAGATGATATAAGTACTTCGGTGAAAGTTTACTCTAGGAAAGTTGGAAGATTGAAAAGGGAGAATGGTTGAAGGCCGAAGTCTGGAGGAATTGGTTCCAAGCACCAGTGTTAGGATAAGGTAAAGGGTTGATTAGAGGCACGAAGGGACTAGAATTTAACAAGCCCGCAGACACTTTCAAATGAGGTCTTGTGTAGAATAATAAAGAGAAAATATCTAAAGGAACATCACTTACAGTGGATAAGCCTGTGGTTTCAAGCTGCGATCACAAGAAAAGTGGATTCAAGGAAGCGTCTGTGCAAAATTCAAATTATGTACCTGTTTGAAGGGGTTGTGGAATAGTTTGATATGATTAGCACATAACCATTCCATTGCTACTACAAGATCATGTTTGCACAAAATGGGTGAAAGTGACTTTTTTAGGAAGCCCTATCTTTCAGCTCAGAGATCGGATTGGGATATGGGAATAATCATCATAAATATTACTTAAAGAAGAATAACATCGAATTATTATAATTTGGAGAATGACGGCATATGTCTTCATGAATTAAGCAGAAAAAGTACTTGTAGAATTAATTGGTAGATTTCTATAATATGTATAATTCTAATAAAAATGGTTTCTTGTAGATTTGGCAGGATTAGAGATTTAATTGGATCAATTCCAGTCTAGGATTGGATATCATAGTCATGGAAGCATGACAAAGCTTGTAGAAGTTGGTTGAGGAAAAAAAGAACTATAGGGAAAGTAAAGAAAAGTGGATAAATAACTCAAGAATAGTGGAATGGAAGTATTAGTCAACAACTACATGATCTGAATGAATTACAAATACAAAAGAAAGAATCCTCACATAAGACATGAAGCTAGCAGGTGAATAATGTCAGTAATGGGCATATAAAGGAAAATTATGATTGCATAGACTTAAAGGAAGAGAGGTGTAGACATTTGTAAAGCTAAAGTGTGAAAGAAGTAGTCTAATGGAAAACTAGGAGTAATAGTATTTGATTCAAGAATGTTTTGGTAGTAGAATGATGGAATGTTTGAGCTACTTCATTCCAAGGTGTTGGAATGTTTAATAAAGGTAAAGTTGGATATGACTACCCAAAAGGAGTTGCTACAAATTGAGTACATTAGTTGGATTGCAGAATGGCCAAGTGAAACTCGACTAGAAAGTATTCAGACTAGGGAACAATATTGCAAATGAGCAGAATGGGAGCACGCAAGGCAACAAGGATCTCAAGGAATTCAAGGACAACTAGCTACAACATATATAAATAAATAAATAAGTGAATTGAAACAGAAATCCACTAGAGTACATGAGGCATACAATGAAGTTAAAATGCATATGCATTAGTAGGCACGTTGACAGTGAATGCTTGGTGCATATGGATGTGTAATTGTGCATATGCACATGCTTGGATATGCATATAAGATGCTTGTGAACATAGAATAGTCTGTTATTATAAAATAATGATGTTATGGAAATTGAGTATGACTAATGATGGATTATGTATTAAGGACACATGATATATCATGGTTAAAGATGTGGATGTTGTTGCTGCTTATGATTTCCATCTATGTGAAGACCCATGAGGGTGGTAGGAATGGTGATCAAAATGATGAAGGAGGAAGTTTGTGATCTTCTACAAATACCAATTGATCAGGTAGCATCAAGTAGGTTGATAACAACCATCCAGGTATGCATTTGTTGCTTCTATGTTGAAGGGAATTGAGGTAAGAAATTCCCTCAGTTAATTTTTCAATATTTAAATTGATATGTAATGGCCAAATACCTAGAGTATGTAATTGTTATTAATGCTAGAATGCATTTAGATAGATTGTCAATTGTATATTGTGTTATGGTTGGTTATGGGATCATAACCGGGATGATTATGGAGACATACTCCTTCTATAACAATAAATATCCAAAGAGCTAGTCATGTGTGAGAGCATAATATGGTTGGATATGGATGGGCTATAGCGCTATGTGAGTTCTCAATGGTATCTACTATATATCTAATTTTTGGACTGCAACTTCTTTGTTGACACTGAAGAGCACTTAAGAATTATATTCTTGGTGTTTTGTTTGGGTTGAAAAAGAAGGTATCCAAATATTTAGGAAAGCAGTAGGAAGTATGTGGATGATGTGTTGAGGTGTTGGCCAGACCTTCCAAATCATCGTGGTGGAATGCATGACATAGTTATGTGGTATTATGCAGTCAATGCATGGATGCATTGTGTAGATGTGGCCATGGGTATTGGCAGATCAATTGTTATTTTATTTAGTAATTAATTTTTGAGTTATTAAAAGCATGTGGTGCTAAAAATACATAATGATGGATAGTTGCATTATATTTAATATGAATACTAGTCAACAATGATTTCATTGTTGCTTGTTACAATTATGAGATCACTTTTTGGAGCTATTAAAAATGTTACAAGTGGTATTACAAGAATTATTGAATTCATTTTGGTGAATGCATGTATATATTATATAAAATAGAAATGATTATGATAACAAATGAAATGATGTGAGTATTGCTAACTCATGAAGTTGAAAACACTTCATGCTCTGTTAGATAATGCAACAAGAAAGTTGTAGGTGAGAGTAGTTATATAATGATAAATTATGGAAAATCTCTATCAAGGGAACATAGTGATAGAAATATTAGCGGATAGAAGAAAGAAAATATTGGATGATAGTACACATGTAAAGAATGATGGGTTCATTCCAGTTAATAGTTGGATTAATGGAAGTGATTGAATTGTTGTCGTAAACAATTATGAGTTCACTTTGTGAATTTTGGTAATTGTTTCCATGAAAATATACATATGCATGATACTAACAACTTGTTTGGATGAGTGAAGTTTGAGGAAAATTGTAGGTAGGATAGTCTTGGATATGGAAAGGATGTAAGCCCTGAAGGAAGACTGATATCTACAGCTGCAAAAGACAAACATTATGAGAAGAAAATTGCATGCCTGGAAATTTTATTTTCCTATATAAAACAAATTTGAGAAATTAATAGTTATAAATTGTTACATGATTATGCTAACAATTGGTTTGCCTGATTGAAGGTTGAGAAAATTACAAGAATAATGGTATTGGGTATGACATTGTTGTAAGACATAATAAATATTGATGCCTGCAACTGTAAGAGCCAAATGAACTATGAGTTGGAATCTCATGCTTGGAAACTTTTTTTTCCTATATAAAACATATTTGACATTTATGATTGAAATTTTTATAGCAATACCTCATGATGAATGTATTTTTATAATATAGATGAAATGTTGGATATTGAAGTTGGAAGCTCGTGAAAAAGAACACCAGAAGGAAATCGAGCTCAATGATGAAGGCATGGAATGAAGAAATTCCAATGGACAGCTATAGTTCATGAAGCTGCAACTCTAAAAATTCCTGGACAAGTGGTTACATGAGCTTCTTGGGGGAGGCCATGTGGTTCTTGATTTCCAAGTAATTATATAAACCCATCTTTGGTTTTTTTGGGGGTTCACTCACTCACTCACTCACTCATGATTCATCATTTCCTTTCACTCTTTCATTTCCTGGTTCCTCGTTCTTGTTGATTCATGTGCTCTTGGGGGGCACATGGAAAACAAATGTCTGAAGGAGGAGATCCATTGATAGGTGGATGTAAGAAATTATTGATCATTCCAAGAGGGAATGGATGTATGTGTGCATGAGATTGATGGTAGTTCTGAAAGAACTGTCCACAGTTGATAATCCTTGGAGTTTACAACATGGATATTTCCTGACTAGTAGCACTGGAGCCCTAGGGAGAAATGGAACATCCCGAGGGACTGCATGGTAGTGAAAGGTGTTCATTTCTTGGGTTGTGCAGGCTATGGGGGAAAGAGAGATGGAAATTTGTATTTAAATGTAGAAACATAGGCTAATATTACTATTCCTTGATATGCAAAATGTAAAATGTTTGGCGATAGTTTTGTGAAAATATTCAAAATTTTAAGGATTTTATATAGTTTCTAAAAAATTTTGGCATTTTTTAAGGTAAAATAATTTTATTCTATGGAATTTGGGCTAATCGTTTTTAGAAAAAATGGAAATTGTTAAATCTTGTTTTGGGAAAACCATGGAGAATTAGCCCATTTGTGAAATTTATCCCCTAAAATCATCTATGCCTGAGAGCTAGTTAGCTAGTTGTTGTTTGTTTTAGATTTGGCCTAGGACCCGTCCTTGTGGATTCATAGCCCTGGCTCGAGGGTGACCTGTTGTTGAGAGTAAATGAAAAACAATTTCTATGGTTGGGAGGAACATCCTTGGTCTGTAGCCAATTGATGAATGGTTACTTGCAAAAATAAGTGCTCTTTGTTTTTTTTCTGTACAATTTATTTTCCGCTGTGTATTTAACTAACTCTGAGATATGTATTTATAATGTGCATGTTTGCTGGTTATTTTTTGTGCATGGAATGTCGTTTATCTCTTTTATGTTGTAGCATGGATCTTGATTAATGCATGTGAGTCTTTCATGCTTATTCTCGAATTAATTATTATCATAGCTTGGAATCCATTTTGAAGCGTGTTCTGAAGTAGTGTGGCCAACCTGTGGGTGGTTGTGTACATTACACTCTAGTTGTTGTACTTAGGATTTTAGGCCTTATGATTTCATATTATTCCTAAGTGTCAATGGACATCCCCTTATCGACATCATCACCTTGATTGTAGAAGTTATTCCTATGTACCCTGGTCCCCATCCTCCTTCGTAATAGGTTGCCCTGGACCAAAATAAGAGAGTCCCCATCACTCTCAGGAATGGTAGGATCTCATGTGATTGACTCCAAAAAATTATCCCACAATTGTGATTTGTACATATTCCAGTGATCTAGCCTCAGTTGCAGTTCCTTGGATTTGATTGGCTCAATTATACCATTCTCAAAGCCCTTAGTTTGAGATTCCCATATGTTATCTCACTTTAGATCTTTGGAGCCCCTTTATTATTCAACATGGATTCTTAGGTTGTTTCCTTCTCCATCCACTCTTAGAGGGGGAATCATCTCCTATATCTCTATATTAGTTGCATTCATGATGCTTCTATATTGGACTTGGCCCTTTTTCTCTAGGCATATGTATGTAGGAATGTTTATTTCATTATATTGTACTTTGGAACCTATCTTCCATCCTCATATTGTACTATATTGAGGTCTCATTTTTTCTCACTTGCCTAGACCATTTATAACATGCACACCATCCTATTATTTTTATGATATATCTTGATGAGAATGGATATGCCCACCTCCTGTTTATTGAGTTATTGTACACATGTGCTGTGGGGTATTCTACCCTACGGACTAACAAGCTAGGGATTTAAACTTGTATGCAGATCATGATCCTTCATAAGCTAATTTTAACCTTCTACCCCAACCTAAAACCCCTTTTTCACAAGCAAACAAGGGAAGAACCAGCTAACTTTTTTATCGATGGTTGGTGTAGATCCTCCATTGAGCTTTGTCTCCTTTCTTCTGTTGCTCCTTCCAAAAAACGATGCTGCAATCAAGACAAAACTATGCATGCATGCTATTGTTCTACTAGAGAGTTAGAGATTAATCACAAATCAAATAAAACATACAAGACTCATGTATTCGGGACGGGAAAAGTATCTTTTTATTAATCTCAACATGAATCAACTTACAATGAATATAGAGACCGGCCACCGTTCCTCGATCCTGATCCTGGGCTCCTCCTCTTATTTGTCCTCCAACTGCTTTGCTTGAATTCTCCTAAATCTTGAGGAAAGGCTAAAGGGTTGGGACAAAAACAGATTCGGTAATTGGGCAGAGTTTCTTTGCTATGATTTTTCCTCCTTTGAATAGTACCCCTACCCCTTCTTTTATAGGCTAGAAGGAGCTAGGGTTTTAGACGAACTCTC